>JAJOOD010010852.1:0-73899 GCA_029582525.1 Solanum tacnaense
AAACCTCCCAAAATATGGAATTTACGAGTACAAAAATGTCTAAGATGAACACAGACAAGTTCCAAAAGTGAACCATAACAAGTCATCTCAAGGGAAACAGACTAGCTAAACATATATACAGAAGGAGACAAGCTAATCTAGGACGCAAAGTGCACACCGTCTACTCTGATATCGATCCATAAGATGCAAAAGATGGCATGAACAATCACCGATGATAACTGATACTAGGACCTGCATCACGAAACAGATGTGTAGTGTAGCATAAATACCTAAACAAAGGTGCTCATTAGGCATCATAGGCCAACCAAGCAAGAAAGGTAAAAACATTATGAAAAGATAGAATCTAGACACAAGTAGAGGTCAAAGCGGAAAGGAAAGAATGCACACGACCAAACCGAAAGAAAGTCTAAGTACAACTAAACTAAACCTAACTGGACCCCATAAGCCCAAAAGGTACACTCGTGTGCAAGTTAAAATAAAAATCAAAATGGACCCCTATATGCCCGACAAGTGCACCGAATAGTTATGACTACAAGAGTTAAGCGGCTCAATCTAGCTCCAATAAATGTACTTCGAGCCTCAAATCCCAAGTGATGACCTCTAACTAGAGGTGATGGCCTCGAACCATAAAACATCAACCTCAGACTGGGAATAACGACCTCGAATCGTCAACATCAGCCTCGGACTGGTTATAAAAGCCTCGAATCGGAAATAATCATAGTGATTTGTTAACTCCTAGCCCGGCTAGCAAGAGTGAAAAGCAGCGTGTCGAATCCAAAGAGGATTCCAACATCAAAACTAAGTTATTGTGGGGCGACGTCCCCCCACAAGCATCCACAAGAGGCTCCAAGCCTAGACCAAATCAATCTCAAGTTGTCACAAAAACACGACCCTTTAGTAACACATCGGAGCTCAAGAGATAGGAAGGGAAGGAAGATGGTTTACAAAGCTTCACAAATGCCTAATCTAAAGCTCAAACTATCAAATTCAAGTCTGCTATTCTAGTCTACAGGGACCTAGTTTGTTCGAAACTACATTGGAGACAATTACAAGGCTTGCGAGTCTAAGGAAACACTTCTCTATCCTAGATAAGGCCGAACATGCTTCGAATAACAAGTAACAACACAAGTCATTCACAACAACATGCGACAAAACAAATAAAACCCCAACAAGCATGATACTACCCCTGAAACCCTGGGATCAATCCTAAAACATGGTATCTATGAAGAGAAGTAGGAATAACTATGTACTCGATCCTAATTCACACTAATAATCATGAATTCACGCATTCAGGCACATTCTAATTAGAAAGGAAGCCATAGCCTACCTTTACGTCAACCGCTTGCGCTCCAAAATCACAATGTCAGATATTTTCCTTTTGGAACGCCCTCCGAACGCTTCTACACTATTAAAATTAGGATCACAACGTTAGTACAATTTTATAGACACCAAGATCACATTATATAAAAAATTATCAATTTTGGAGTCAAACTGGAATCTACATCAATATTTCTAGAATTGACTCCTTTAAAAGGTCCTAAACTATGCTTGAGCTTGTTTCCTAAGATTGAACACAATTCGAGGCCCGAATTAGTGAGCAACAACAACATGCAAGTAAGAAATAATTTCGCTAAAAATACAACTTGGGACAACAACTTTGACGCAAAATTCACCTCGAACGGAGGTTCACCAACAATATCCAATCACTCCACAATGAATCCTCGACAATTCTGGAAGTGTCAAATCACATAAATTCGAGCTAAAACATAGGAGAATATCTGCGATGGGGTGTTCTGAATTCATTTAGAACCCCATGCACATAAAAGAGATATGCAACCCTACCAAATTTAATATTTCAAAGGCAACGGACCAGTCAAAATTCCTATACAAGTTTATGTAGGCAAAAAGTGGGTCCCACCCTCAAATTCCATTTTAAGCCAAAATCCATAAGGGGCTTGGAATTTGCCCTGGAGCCTCGAGATCCAAATAAAGGGTCGTTCTAGATCAAACTTAATATTTCAGAGCTAACTGCGCTGATGGTATTCTCACCCGAGCTTGTTTACTCAGAATGTTGACTTAAGTCAAACTTCGGCCTTAACTTGAAAGTTAAAACGTCTAATTGCATAGACTCACACTTAAAGGCTCGGGAGTCGTGTTGACCATGCTACTACCTAAAATGATTCTTCCCAAGCAGATAGAATCCTCAGAATTGGATTTGAGGTTATCTTCTGAACATTTGGTCAAAACTGGCCGTTCAAGGTTCAAAAGCCCCCAAAACACTAAAACTCACACAAAAACCAAACAAGTAACCAGGTGACCGAATTGTTAGTCCCATCAAGTCATAAATGACTTGGGTCCCTACATGAATGCTTTAGATGTTAAATAGGAGGCATAAATACATAAATGACCTAGAGGTCACTACAACATCCACTACTAAAAAGGACCTTTGTTTAACACCTCTATCACGACTCGAGCCTACACCCTGGATATGGCCCGCACCTGAGAACCATTGATAGTCCCCAAGCAAACCCTCATCCTGGTTGGCTACAGGTGGAAGACTAACCCAAGCATACAAAAGCTTAAAACTAAAATTAAATCCAATAAACTCAAATACTCAACCTTTCTAAAAGTCTGTACAATACTCAAAATAAAAGTAAATATAGAAACTCCTCGACTCTGTCTATCTATGAAGCCTCTACTATTATAGAAGGATATCGGGACAAGACCCACGACATCTCAAAACTAGTAACTATAAGATAAAGGTGAAATCCTCTAGAATATAAGATGGCTGAACAAAGCTGATTGGAATATCACATGACCTAAACGAAATGCATGTTGATGATCCTGAATACCTGTATCTATATCATGAAAAGATGCAGGCCAAATGGCACAGTACATGGAATGTACGAGCATGTAAGGGGAATTCTAAAGCATAAATATATGCTTGAACTGATGGAAAAGAAACATACTTACCTCTTCTCAACTCAAAGAAACTTAGTTCAACTCAATAATAAAAGACTCAAATCTGTGAAACATAGCTTAACTTTGGATACTCAATGATAAAGCAACAATAAAAG
This sequence comes from Solanum tacnaense, assembly GCA_029582525.1. Classification (NCBI taxonomy): domain Eukaryota; kingdom Viridiplantae; phylum Streptophyta; class Magnoliopsida; order Solanales; family Solanaceae; genus Solanum; species Solanum tacnaense. Next base: position 3,078 of record JAJOOD010010852.1, read on the forward strand.
ATGCAATATATGGAAAGCTTTTAAAATAGTAGATAGAAACTCAGTGTATTGAATAATACAATAATAACTCAATTTGTATATAAAAATACAATATAACTTTGTGGGAGATTCTGTAACCGACAACCATCACTATAAGCTATATGATTATATAGCGTCTAGTCCACGCGGCTAGAACTTTCCTATACTTTATATGGGTATAAAACATATTACAAAGTGGATCCACTAGTCTATGCTAAAAGGCATTAAGGAATCATCTAAAAAAGTATGACCCTTTCTACCTACGTCGGCTACATGGTTTATGAGGGCTGTGAGGTGTATGAACTCTCCCCCATATCGGTGTTCAATACTACTCCAAAAATATACTAGGTCGTATGTTTTTAAAAACATAACTCTTTCTGTGTTTTGAGATTATTACTCAAAAATCTTTCTCTTGAAAGAGATGGTACTCAAACTACTCAAAACTCTTTTGGGAATCTCAGTTTCCTCTCATCTTAAATGTAAAAACATTTACTATTGGGAATACTTAGTTCCCATATATCATTTTTTAAAAAATGAACTCAGCTCTACTCTTCCTCAACTCAGTATTCAAGTCTTTAAAACAAGTTTTAAAACAATTTGTAAAAAGACTTCTTAAAATAGGGTTCATTCCGAATTATGGATGTGACGACTCAATTCAAGGTTTTCAATAACCATGCTTAGAACTTAATACTTGGAACAAAGCAACTCTAGAACTCAAGGATTCAATGATACTACTCATCTCAAGAATGCTCGACTCTGAGGGTTCATGTGAAATTATGGGCATGAAATACTCAACTCATGGACTCAATGATACTACTCATCTCAAAACTGCTCGACTCATAGGGTTCATGCGGAATTATGGGCATGAACTACTCAACTCAAGGACCTTCATGGGTAACATGTAGGAGCGCCGTGATTAGGAATATAATCCCAAAATGATTAGGAACATAATACTCAAGACTTAGAGCTTGAAGATGCTACTCTTCTCATAGATACTCAATTTATGGAGTTCATGTGGAATTATGGGCATGAACGACTCGACTCATGGGTCTACATAACAATATGGAACTGATGTATACGACTCTTCTCATTCTCATACTTACTTTCTCAAAACTTAGCTCAAATCGATAGTTGATCTCAAAGGATTCACAATTGAACTCTAAGGCATTCTTGAACTCTACTCTTAACTCTTTCTTGAATTTGAATGATGAATTGAAGAATTATGATTCATGATATGAAGGATCTCGATGATAGTATAGACTCATGAATATATTTTCCTCATTCTCATACTCACTTACTTGAGTCTTGAAGCAAGTTATTAGAAATTGTAGAACATTCCTCAAAAGACTCAAAGGGACTTTCTCAAAGACTCGAAAGAACTCTCAAGAATTGACTCTTGACTCTACCTTGAATTTGAATTACGAATTCAAGTTTATGATTTATGATAGAAAGGATATCGTGATGATTAAATGAGTTTTAGATAGTTAATAATGGGAAACGGTTGAAAAACACTATTTGGAGGGCAAATCTGTGACGTGGAGATGAATTATAATGTTTGGTAGAGAAATAATTTTTGAAACAGTGGAGTCTGCGTTCTCTCCGCGATGCGAAGAGGGAAATTTCACTTCTAAGGAGCAGGTCTGCGACGCGGACTTGGTACCTTATTTTCTGCCTGATCTTTTCTTATTCGTTTTTCGACCCTAATTCGCCTAGAATCGAATGGTTTTTTTCCAAATCACTTAGATTCGAATACTCAAATAAGTACACGATAATCTACTCCAAACCACCCTCAATTCAGTAACATTTATCTCAAGAACTCAACAAACCCATCCTAATTCAAGAACAGAAACAATACTTTCAAGAAACAAATCAAGAACTCAAATTCTTCAACTTCAAGAATGAAACTTCACTGAAATAACATGATTGATGTGTGGGTGAATGAACCCAACACTATGAGAAACTCACATACCTCAAAGAAAAAGGTTCTTGGCAAAATATTGAAATTATTGAACGAACGCTTGAAACTTTAAACTTTTTCTCCTCTTGAATTTTCTCTCTAAAACCCTATATGCTTTTGGGCATGAATGAAACTAATTCTAATGAGTTTAGACCCTTAATTGGGTGTAATTCGCGTTTAGAATAAGTGGGGGAAAGGAAAAGACTAGAATGCCCCTCTTATTTTCGTGTAACTGTCCCTAAATGGATAGTCTGACTTCAAAAGGGTACATCTCCATCATACAAGTTCGAAAGTTAGAAAAATTGGTGGCATTGGAAAGAGTATTCATGGATCTTTTATTTGATATCTTATGCGTCTCCTAAGTCATCATGTACTGAAAGTTATGGTCGTTTGAAGTTGACCCAAAACTTAGAAGAACCTAGGATTGACTTGAATGAATTTTATTTAATTATTTTTCAAACTCAAGGTGCTATATCTAGTGACCTGGCCTTAATACTTAAGAAATTTTAAATTCCTATGTAAAACCCTACGCACAACGAAGAAGGGTTCGAGTCTTAGTTCAAAAAATTTCTGGGGTGTTACATTATCTCCTCCTTGGGATCATTCGTCCTCGAATGAAGGCTGGACTAGTGATGGAATGGGTTTACTCTCACTAACTCTTCTGACTCATGAACTTTCCCACTAACACAGGCTGGACTGATTCGTTCCAATAGTTGGGACCTTCTATAGCATCTTATCAAGAACGTTGATATTGTCAACATAGACATACTCTCTCTAAAGTTACCTTATCTTGGAACGAAGGAAATCTAGGTATGAAGTAAGACTAGGAATACCTTGCCTCATTGGCTGCAGCTCAAAGCTCTCACAAGGATACATGATTTCTCTTACCAAGGTCTGAGTCTAATGGTACACGATGCTGTATTCAAGCTGATGAGTCCACAAATTGGACTCATTTAGGGCTTTATTTTAATAGAAATAGTGCCCTCAAATGCTTATTTTATCTCAATATCTGATTAAAAATCTTAAGTTTCAGGTATTTGAAGTTTGAGTGAAAGCATGGACACTTACGTGCAAAAAGGAATAAGAAGGCTGAAAAGAACGAAGAAACTGAAGCCTGAGCTTCGCTAAGTACACTTGGTGAGTCGCCGAAGGGACATACTTCGACCTTTGTTCCAGTACGTGAACCCTGAAGGAAGAGGATAAAAAAGGCCATAAAAGGAGCAGTTAGCGTGTCGCCAAATAGTTGCACAAAGCAGGGATATGCCGCCTAATAATCCAGGACCCAACATGTTGAAGGCAAAGCAGAAAAGGCGATGAACCAGAAGAAGGGCGAATCGCTGAGTTAATCAGCGATTCCGACTAATATCGCCGAACGACCCGCTGCAGCACAAATTTCTAAATCTATAAATACTAGCTCTTTACTAGTTTTTAGGGGTCCGAACAATATTGTAGTTTTTACATTTAGAATATTAGTTGGTTCATATTTTTCTCTCAAGTTTGGAGAGGGATTTTGGGAGACTTGAAGAAAGAAGTTCATCTTCCCCAAATTGGAAGTGGGTCTTCTCTATTCTTCTTCCTATGCTTAAATCAAGGTTTAATTTCTTTCACCCATTTGATTTTGTTATCATTTTAGGTGTAATTTCTTATTTTTTGATATGTGGCTAAAAACCCCTATTCTTGGGGTGTGATATAGCAAATATGTGTTGATATTATTGTTGGGTCTTGCTTGTTGATAGGTTAGATGTAGTTTAATGGTGATTTCACCTAGCAATTGTAGTTTAATCTAAAGGGTTTGTAGTTGCAAATATAAAACCACCCATGTGTTTTCGGCTTGCCCGAGAGGGAGGTCGCGAAACCAAGACCACTAGACTGATGGCCTAAGGAATGGGTCGACATGAGGTTCATCCCGAGAGGGTGAACCCTAGTCCTATATCCTAACACTCAGCTTGAGAGAGAGAATAAGGTAAGGCGTAGGCTGGTCTTCATGCGGCAAGTGGTTGTCCGAGAGGAACCTATTTGAAACGGGGTAAGTTGCCCGAGATGGACTTATTTCAATCTAAAGCTTGGCCTAGTCACTATTATCTTGCAAATTTCCTATCGAAAGCATGTACCCAACGATTTATATCAATATATATTGCGGTCACACCCCAAGAACTTTTCCCCATACTTGATTTTCTCTTTATTTGTGTTGTTTTAGCTACTTGTGACAAAAACCCCTTTGAAATTTGACACTTTTGTGTCACCTACTTGAATTTACTTTGTTTCTATTCGATAATTTCTCAAACTACAGCTAACCAAAACAAAATTTTAGCCTAACTACTATTTCCACTACCACTCCCTTGGGACACGACCCCAACCCTTGGTTGGGTTACTGTATTATTGACGATCGTAGACACTCGAACCGTAGGTTAGTATTGTTGGTCACGATAAGCATCAAAATGGTACCACTGCCGGGGAGTGGTGTCACGTGAAGATGTAGTTTTCTAGAGTTTTTGTTCTTCTTAGCTTTAGTTTACTAACTTTATTTTTCATTTTGTTTTGCTTGTTTATATATTGAAATAGGAAAGATGAGCATGAATGGTAACTAGGGTACCAAATGTACCAAGTGCTATCTATTCTCTATCCAGCGCCAAAACAGGGGTGGTCTCATGAAAATGAGGCCAACCTCACTAATGGAACTTGAGTGAGAACTTGCGTCGTGCCACGACATTAAATAAGGTGTTATTTGGGAGACAACCTAAACCTCTTTTTATTGCTTTAAGTTACTTTGATGAAATAATGGTGTGTTGATTGCGCAGGTGAAAGTGTGGAAGTTGAATGAGAAGTATAGATTGGCAAATGGAAAGACCGATCGGCGAATTGCCAATTGGTTTGGAAACCGTGATGCACTCCACCGTTTGATTCAACCCAATTTGGGATTGGGTTTGTAAAACTCGGCTGGACTCAATGAAATTATTGGTGAGTCGCCGAGTATATCGGTGATTCCGATGCAGATCGCCGTTTGGTTCTTCATCTCGACTAAAGGTCCTGTAAAAATCGGTGAGAAAAGTGAACACGCTGTGAATCGCCAAGAGGTTTGGCGATCGGGACTAATGTCACTGAATGGACAAGAATTGGACAGTCTTTCAGCCAAAGGTTTAAAAATTCTAACTTCATTCTCTTTCCATCACTTTTCCACCTCCACAAACTCACACCTGCACTCTAGTTTTATTTTTCTTGCACTTTCAGAGTATTTTGTTTAGTTGATTTGTGCGCGGGATTGTATTACATTGCTTCCTAGCATTTTAATAACCATTTGAGCAGCGTAAAAGGTTAGTTTCTCAAACCCCGTGATTGTGTTGTCAAAATTGTACTTATTTGCAAATGCTATGATTAAATTTGTTGAACCTCCTTGATATGATTGAATTGTTTATGTGTCGATTTGTCTGCGATAACCTTGCCTGAATTGCCTTAAATGTTAAAACCTTGTTTTCTAATGCATCGATTAGGGTTAACGCATGATGGGTGGTATTCATATGTTATGGGTCTTGGTCAAATTTGTGCTATTTGTGCTTAATTGTGTTTTCAGGGGTTGTAGGGCCGATTTCGAGAAGTTGGGTCAAAAGTAGGCAAGTTGGGTCATTCGGTGAGCTGTGATGAGCTCACCGAACCACTCTGCGGTTCACCTAAGTGTCTTGTCTCACCCTTATTATCATGTTTTATTTGTTGTGCCTGCTATAACTTTTGATGAGAAGGACTGGATCGCCAAGTGCACTCGGTGCCTCGCCGAATGTTATCTTAATCGCCCTTTGTCTGCACCCCTAACCCTTCTGCACTGTGACCTTCGGCAAACTAACCGTGGCTCACCGAAGGTATTCGGCGACAAGCCGAATAGACTGACCATCTACCTGCAACTGAATATCTCTGCTTAGTTTGTCAAAAACGTTCTAACGTTATCTTAAGATTTTGCAGACATGGCCAAATCCAAAGTTGCAGGAAGAGACGTGCCACCTCGACACATAAGAGCACAAAATTTCAGGAGAGATGCAGAAAAGCCAAACAAGACCAAAGCAAAGAGCAATAGCAAGGAAGCCAGTTCCAGTAGGACGATTCCCATTGACCCTAATGTCCCTTCGTGGACTCAAGGGTTCATCAATGTGGTGCATGCCTTTGGAGAAGCTCATGATTTGGATAATATGGTTAAGGCTAATCTCGCTGCAGCAGCTAAAGCAGAGAACCAGAGTCAGAATGATAACACTCAGGCACTGATGCCCAAACAGATGGAGTGAATTCTTAGACATGATCCCCTCTTTACCTCCCTTTCTGTGTTTCTTTATTCTAGATTTTGAATATTTTGTTACTTGCATTTGAGGACAAACACATTTTTTTTGTGGTGGGGTGAGGCTCACCTTGTTTGCTTGTTTTGAATGATGTTTTCTGTATATATTTGGGTGTCTGTTTTTAATTATATTTTTAAAATTGCTTTGTGATTGTTTGAGCTTATGGCTCTCTTTTGGGTTTAATTGAAAAAAAAGAAAAGATTTTGACCCTTCCGAAAAATTTTCATTTTTCGATAATTTTCGCCACCTCTTGTGTTAAAAGTTGTTGTTCTCGTACAAATTTGAGTCTCGGTTTCGCTCAAATACCGATTACATGAATAGTGCTCTCAATCGAACAAACATGAATGTGCGGCTACAATGAGACCAAATGAAGTTGCATAAGCAATATGTGAACTCTTTGCATCTCATTGTGATTAGCCATGTATCAAATTGATTCTCATGTGATGATCATAACACACAAGAAAAAGTGTGTAGTCTTGTTTAAATTTAGTGTCGATGCCTTGTGTGATGAGCTTATTTTGAACCATGCATGAATAAACCTAGAATTTGCCCCATTAGTCTGATTGATTTAGTAAGGTGTTCTCTTGAGATGATCTTAGGCAACTTTTGAAGAGTGTGAGCCAATTTGATAAATACCTCTTTTGTGGCATACCTGTGAGCGTGTGAAATCTCTTGAACACCCTTTGAGCCTTACCTTTCTTTGAAAGAACCTTGATGAACCCTAGACCTTACTTGATCCACTACCTATAATCCTCTTAATTTGTGGTTTAGTGAATAGTCAACTTAGGCCAAAGTATGGTGAAAAAGGAAAAGGGGAAGTCCAGAAGTGCAAGAAAAGTCTCCCTTAAACCATGGTGTTGCGGAAAAATGGAAACCCTCCATATAAAAAAAAAAAAAAAAAAGAATGAAAAAAAAATGTTGTGGAATAAAAGTACAAAAGAAATTGGGTTTCCAAGCAATTCATAGAGGTGAATAAAAAGATGTCTTAGAAGCACTAGAAAAAAGAATTGATAAAGGAAAAGAAGGGGATGCCTTGAGAATACCACATCTCATGAGGAAAAATTCACTAAGCCTAAATGACCATACCTTTGCACTCAGCCCCATTACAAGCCTTAGAAAGACCTTTTTGATCTTGAGTGAGCCGAACCGAAGATCGATTGGAAAATAAGGGCAAACCTATGGGTGAAAACATGCATTGTGTTCCTCTTTTTGAGTGTGAGCATTGCATCTGATTCCTGATCTTAAATTGATTAGCCTCTGTGTGTGAATATGGAATCATTCTTTGTGTGAGGGCATTTAGATACTTTCGTTGAGCTTGAACTTGCATTAGTAGAAAGTATTGCGAGTATGAGAATCTTTGGTAATGGTCTGTCACAACTTGAATCTTTGAATACACAATTGATCTTTGCATGCGTAATTTCAGTCTTGTTGTGTATGTTCATGATTTAGTCTTTTGTAGCACTATTTGAGACATCCTATTTAAACTGTTGAACATGAGTTTTACTTCAGGACAAACAAAAGTTTAAGTTGGGGTGTTGATGAGTCCACAAATTGGACTCATTTAGGGCTTTATTTTAATAGAAATAGTGTCCTTAAATGCTTATTTTATCTCAATATCTTATGAAAACTCTTAAGTTTCAAGTATTTGAAGTTTGAGTGAAAGAATGGACACTTATGCGCAAAAAGGAACAAAAAGGCTGAAAAGAACGAAGAAACTGAAGCATGAGCTTCGCCAAGCACACTTGGCGAGTCGCTGCAGGGACATACTCCGCCCTTTGTTCCAGTACGCGAAGCCCTGAAGGAAGAGGATCAAAAGGGTGATGAAAGGAGCAATCGACGTTTCACCGAATAGTTCCACAAAGCAGGGATATACCGCCTAATGATCCAGGACACAAACATGCTGAAAGCAAAGCACAATAGGCGATGAACTAGAAGAAGGGCGAATCGCCGAGTTGATCGGTGATTCCGACTAATGTCGCCGAATGACCCGCTGCAACACAAATTTCTGAATCTATAAATACTAGTTCTTTACTAGTTTTTAGGGATCCGAACATTATTTTAGATTTTACACTTAGAATATTATCTTGTTCATATTTTTATCTTAAGTTTGGAGAGAGTTTTTAGGAGACTTGAAGAAAGGAGTTCATCTTCCCCAAATTGGAAGTGGGTCTTCTCTATTCTTCTTCCTTTGCTTAAATCAAGGTTTAATTTCTTGCACCCATTTGATTTTGTTATCATTTTAGGCGTAATTTCTTCTTTCTTGATGTTTGGCTAAAAACCCACATTCTTGGGGTGTGATTTTGCAAATATATGTTGCTATTATTGTTGGGTCTTGCTTGCTGATAGGTTAGATATAGTTTAATGGTGATTTCACCTAGCGGTTGTGGTTTAATCTAAAGTGTTTATAGTTGCAAATACAAAACCACCCATGTGTTTTCGGCTTGCCCGAGAGGGAGGTCGCGAAACCAAGACCACTAGACTGATGGCCTAAGGAGTAAGTAGACATGAGGTTCATCCCGAGAGGGTGAACCCTAGTCTCATATCCTAACACTCAGCTTGAGAGAGTGAGTAGTGTAATGAGTAGGCTGGTCTTCATGCAGCAAGTGGGTGTCCGAGAGGGAACTTATTTCCATCTAAAGCTTAGCCTAGTCACTATTATCTTGCAAATTTCCTATCGAAAGCATGTACCCAATGATTTATATCAATATATATTGCGGTCACATCCCAAGAACTTTTCCCCATACTTGATTTTCTCTTTATTTTTGTTGTTTTAGCTACTTGTGACAAAACCCCCTTTGATATTAGGCACTTTTGTGTCACCCACTTGAATTTACTTTGTTTCTATTCGATAATTTCTCAAACTACAACTAACTAAATATTTTTTTTAGCCTGACTACTATTTTCACTACCACTCCCTTGGGACACAACCCCAACCCTTGGTTGGGTTACTATATTATTGACGATCGTTGACACTCGAACCGTAGGTTTGTTTCGTTGGTCACGATAAGCATCATAAGCTTAACCCAAAAAAAATCTTAAGGTTCGGGCTCTATGCCTCTCTATAGGGAGTCTCATCCCAAGAACATTGTTTTTTACTACCACATTTAATCAACACTGGGCTCATATCAAGAACTACCTAATATTTAACAACACCACTTTCAAGCTTTGTAGTCTAACAACTCCATGGACTCCTACTAACTAGTTCTTTAAGAAGTTCTCACTCTCTCATCATCTCTGCCATACCAACTAGAATTTTCCGCATTACTACTCGAAACCAACTAAGGGCTCTCATTTAACTATTTCTTATAGTAAAACCTTATCCTCCTCTTCCTCCTTATTTATAATCTTAGATGGAATTATCAGACAATCATTACCACGATAAGAACATTAACCTTCTTCTTCTAACATCACTCCACTACTAAAAGGACCTCCGAAAAGATTTCTCCCATAATCTTTTGAACTCATTACTATGTTATACTCAACACTTAACTTGATTTCTCATGTTATCATCTTCCTCTTAGGTCTAAAGCTGACACTTGAAAGCTATGGACCTATTTCATCATCTCTAAATTGGTCTACATCCCCTTTTACTATAATACTCGGGATAAGTCTACCTCATGACTACCAAACTCTCCATAAGAAAGTACTAAGGCCTCATTTCTTAATCAGTTCTATAACCTTTTGAACATCATGACCCTATCAAAAAAAATCATAACCGTAGCTTAGATCTGCCACTTCATTAATACTCTGTGCTTTTATTCAACACATATATTTAGCCTACTCTAACACGATAACACATCGACATCAACTCTATTTTGGTTAAAATATACTCTATCTCATCCTGACTAGTAACTATTCCTCTTCCTTCTATCAAGAACTATCTACAATATTATTATTACTTATTTAACTCATAATGAACTCATCCCTTATGGCTGACTGGGTGCATAATTGCAATAACATAATCTGCCCCATCACTATCTCCCTTTCATAGATTACTGAACCTCTGCATACTTTTCTCTTAATTTAAGGGGAGCCCTTTACTACTACTGTTCATAATCTCGTAGTTCATGCTACCTTTTCGGGTGATAATATTACCCAAGCTCTACAACACACTTTCTCATAAGGATCTCAGCTGAAACAGGGCTTAGAGAAGAGAGTACAACTCGTTTTTATCTTGAACGCATGATTCATATGTACATGAGTGCATTTTCTCGAACTCAATACTTAACTCACTCACAGGCTTCTCTCAAGCCCCTCTAGAGTCTCATGACTTCCTCAAGATTTTGCTAAAATTAACTCATCGATAAAGGACTAACTTTGCTTTTCAACCACCACTAGTATGACGGGTAGTCGAATGTATATGAGAACGTGCGAGTTAGAATAAATCTCTATGACATAGCTCTATTGCACAATTTAGAGTATGAAAGAAAGGAAACTTTTCTTAAATGCCTCATTTATAGAAGTGGGGCCCTCACAACCATAAACAAGACCCTACTGACACGGCTTTATAGACATCCTAGGACACTTCAACTCTGTGCTCTAATACCAAGTTTGTCACGACCCGAGCCTACTCCCTAGATGTGGCCAGCACTCGAGAACCATTGTTGGTCCCCAAGCAAACCCTCATCATAGCTTGCTAAAAGTGGAAGACTAACCCAAGCATACAAAAGCTTAAAACTGAAATAAATCCAATAAACTCAAATGCTCAACCTTTTTAAAAGCCTGTAAAATACTCAAAATAAATGTAAATAAAAAAACTCCTCGACTTTGTCTTTCTATGAAGCCTCTACTATTATAGAAGGATATCGGGACAAGATCCACGACATCTCAAAACTACCAACTATAAGATAAAGGTGAAGTCCTCTGGAATATAAGATGGCTCACGAAAGATGACTGAATATCTCATGACCTTAACGAAATGCCTGTTGATGATCATCAATACCTATATTTGCATCATGAAATGATGCAGGCCAAATGGCTCAGTATATGGAATGTACGAGCATGTAAGGGGAATTCTAAAGCATAAACATAAGTTTGAACTGATGGAACATAAACATACTTACCTTTTATCAACTCACTCAACTCAACTCAACTCAACTAAAAATAACATAGTCAACTCAATAGTGAAAGACTCAACTCTGTGAAACATAGTTCAACTCTAGATACTCAAGGATAGAGCTACAATGAAAGATGCAATATATGGAAATCTTTTAAAACAGTAGATAGCAACTCAATTTATTGAAGAATACAATAATAACCCAATTTGTATATAAAAATACAACATAACTTTCTGGGAGATTCTCTAACTGATAACCATCACTATGAGCTATGTGATGATACATTGTCTAGTCCACGCTGCCAGAACTATCATATACTTTGCCGGTGTATATAACCTACTACTAAGTGGATCCACTAGTCTATGTTAAAAAGCATTAAGGAATCATCTAAAATGTACCCATTCTACCCACGTTGCCTACATGGGTTATGGGGGATGTGAGTTGTATGAACTTTCCCACATATCGGTGCTCAATACTATTCCAAAAATATACTAGCTCATATGTTTTAAAAAACACAACTTTTTATGTATTTTGAGACTATTACTCAAAAAACTCTCTTTAAAAAATGGTACTCAAACTGCTCAAAACTCTTTTGAAAAACTCAGTTTCCTCTCATCGTAAATTTAAAAACATTTACTCTTGGGAATACTTTGTTTCCATAAATCATTTTAAAGAAAATGAACTCAGCTCTACTCTTCCTCAACTCAGTACTCATGTCTTCAAAAAAAGTTTTAAAACAATTTGTAAAAAGACTTCTTAAAATAGGGTTCATGCTGAATTATGGACGTGAACGACTCAATTCAAGGTTTTCAATAACCATGCATAGAACTGAATACTTGGAACTCAACAACTCCATAACTCAAGGAGTCAAATGATACTACTCATCTCAACAATGCTCGACTCGGAGGGTTAATGCAGAATTATGGGCATGAACTACTCAACTCAAGGACTCAATGATACTTCTCATCTCAAGACTACTCGACTAATAGGGTTAATGCAGAATTATGGCATGAACAACTCAACTCAAGGACCTTCATGGGTAACATGTAGTAGCCCTATTATTAGGAATATAATCCCAAAATAATTAGGAACTCAATACTCAAGACTTAGAACTTGAAGATACTACTCCTCTCAAAGATACTCAATTTATGGAGTTCATGTGGAATTATGGGCATGAACCACTCGACTCATGGGTTTAAATAACAATATGGAACTCATGTATACGACTCTTCTCATTCTAATACTTACTTCCTCAAAACTTAGCTCAAATCAATAATTGATCTCAAAGGATTCATAATTGAATTCAAAGACTTTCTTGAACTCTACTCTTAACTCTTTCTTGAATTTGAATTATGAATTTAAGAGTTATGATTCATGATATGAAGGATTTCGATGATAGTGTAGACTCATGAATACATTTTCCTCATTCTCATACTCACTTACTGGACTCTTGAAACAAGATATTAGAAATTGTAGAAGACTTCTCAAAAGACTCAAAGGGACTTTCTCAAGAGACTCAAAAGAACTCTCAAGACTTCACTCTTAATTGTACCTTGAATTTGAATTATGAATTCAAGGTTATGATTTATGATAGGAAGGATATCGTGATGATTAAATGAGTTTTAGATAGTTAATAATGGGAAACAGTTGAAAAAACACTATTTACGGAGCCAGTCCACGACGCAGAGATGAATTATAATATTTAGTCACGAAATAATTTTTGAAACAGTGGAGTCCAAGTCCTCTCCGCGACACAGAGACGAAAATTTCACTTCTGAGGAATAGGTCCGCGACACGCACCTCGTACCTTATTTTCTACCCAATCTTTTCTTACTAGTTTTTCGACCCTAATTCACTTAGAATCAAATTGTTTCACTTAAATTCGAATACTCAACTTATTTACATGATAATCTACTCCAAACCACACTCAATTCACTAACTTTTATTTCAAGAACTCATCAAACCCATCCTAATTCAAGAACAGAAACAATACTTTCAAGAACTCAAATTCTTCATTTTAAAGAATGAAACTTCACTGAAAATAACATGATTGATGTGTGGGTGAACAAACCCAACACTATGAGAAACTCACATACCTCAAAGAACTATGTTCTTGGCAAAATCATGAATTTCTTGAACGAACGCTTGAAACTTTGAACTTTTTTTCCTCTAGAATCTTCTCTCTAAAACCCTTAATGCTTTTGGGGATGAATGAAACTGATTCTAATGAGTTTAGACCCTTAATTGGGTGTAATTCACATTTAGAATAAGTGGGGGTAAGGAAAAGACTAAAATACCCCTCCTATTTTTGGGTACCTTTCCTTAAATGGGCAGCCTGACTTCAAAAGGGTATATCTCCCTTATACGAGCTCAAAAATTAGAAAACTCGGTGGCGTTAGAAAGAGGACTCAGAGATCTTTCATTTGATATCTTATGGGTCTCATAAAACTTATTGAACTGAAAATTATGGTCGTTTGAAGTTGACACAAAACTTAGAAGAACCTAGGATTGACTTGAATGAATTATATTTAATTCTTTTTGGAACTCAAGGTGCTATATCTAGTGACCTAACCTTAATACATAATAAATTTTAAATTCCTAGGTAAAATCCTACTCAGAACGAAGAAGGGTTCGAGTATTGGTTCAAAAAAATTTCGGGGTGTTACAACCTCGGTCATAAAAAGAATTTATTTTAGCAGGAACCAATTTGCAAAGAGCTAAATCGAGAATGTTGCAAGTTAGTCTTAAATTATGAGTTTTGGGTCAACTTAAAATGACCATAACTTTCCGTACAGGATGAGTTAGGTGGCACATTAGATATCAAATGAAAGATCTATGAGTCCACTTTCTAATGCCACTAGGTTTGCTCAATTCCGAGTTCGGATGAGGGAAATATGCACGTTTGAGTTCAGCCTGTTTGATTAAGGAAATTCATCCGAACTAAGGAGGGGTATTTTGGTATTTTCCTTACTCCACTAAGTTCACACATTTTTTTTGCCCATATAGGGGTTTAAACTTATTGAGATCAGTTTTCACAATTCAAAAACACGCTTAGGGTTTTAGAGAGAAGTTCAAAAGGAGAAAAAGGAGAAAAATGAGAGGTTCAATAGTTCATTCAAGATTTTTGCGATCTTCGAGAAATTTTGCTAAGGATTTGATCCTTACGAAGTATGTAAGCTTCAATAGTGATGGGTTCATTCACCCTCACGCCAATCATGAGTTTGTTGAGTTAATTTCGTCCATGACAATCCATGTATTGAGGTTCTTGATGAGTTTCTTGAAGTTTCATTTTTAAATCTTTAATAATGGGATTTGATGAGTTCTTGATGTGAATGTTATGAGTTTGAGGGTTGTTTTTTAGTAGATTTTCGTTTACCTATGTTAGGTATACGAATCTAAGAGAGTTTGGGAGAAATCAATTGATTCTAGGTGAATTAGGGCCAAAAATCGAAGAGGATAATTCGTCGAGTTTTCTGGGCAGGGCCTGGTGTGACGTTCCACCGATGCACCAGGGGGGTGGCACACCATGACAAAAATGGTGCTCTGTAGTTTAGGGGCTGGTGCCCGTACCACTCAATGCACCAGGGTCGCCTACCTCCGTCCATTTTTCGTGGTTCGTTCCGTCTAAGTTCTTTTAAAACGTATCCTTGCTCTCTTCGTGATTATAACTATTAAAACTATATCTAATCATTAAGAAATCCATATATCCAAATCATAATTCTTGAATTCACATTTTTAAATTCAAGATAGAGTTAAGAGTAAGGTTCGAGGGAGTTCTTTTGAGTCATTTTGAGAAGTCTTTTGAAACTTTTATAATTGGTTTTAACACTTGAGTACTTTTGTATGAGGATGGAAAGATTTTAATTCATGTTTCTAAAATGAAAATAAGGGAACTAAATATTCCCAAGAGGAAACTTTGATTTCCGAATGAGTTCATGAGGAGGTTTGAGCATTATCTCTTTTAAGAGAACCTTTGATTAATAATCTCAAAGTTTGAGGTTGAGGAAATGTTTTTAAATATATGAGCATGAGTTATATTATTGGGAGCAGTATTGAGCACCGATATGGGGACGAGTTTAGATAACTCAAAGTCCTCATAAACCATGTATTCCAACGTGGGTAAAAAGGGTCATACTTTTTAGATGATTCCTTATTGCTTTTAAAGCATAGCTTAGTGGATCCACGTAGTTGAGGATTTATTATACTACAGAAAGGTGTATGACAGTTTTGGCAGTGTGGGCGAGTCATTGTATCATCACATAGCTCATAGTGTTGGTTGTCGGTTTAGAAAATCTCCCAAATAAGAGTAAAAGAGTTATTATTGTATTTTTAAATACATTGAGTTATTATTTACTGTGTTAAAATCTTTCTTTATAATGCATCTCTATTTTAGCTTTTATATTTAACTGAGTTGAGTATTTTTGAGTTTGAGTATCTGAGTATCCTTAAGTATCTTTGAGTTGAGTTGAGGTTAGTTGAGATGAGGTGAGTATGTTCTTCCTTTTTATCAGTTCAAGCTTATGTTTGTACTTTAGAGTTCCCATTGCATGCTTGTAAATTCCATGTACTGACCCCACTTTTCATGTATCTTTCATGATGCAGATACAAGTAATTAGGGTAATTTACAAGCGCTTCGTTAATACCATATATAGTTCCAGAGTTGCTTGGTGAGCCTCTTTGCTTCCAGAGGATTCCGGTTTTATTTTAAGTCTTATTAAGATGTCGTGGGTCTTGTCCCAATGTCTATCATAATTATTAGAGGTTTCATAGACAGTCGTAGTTGAGGAGTCTTTTCATATCCATTGTTGAATGTTTAAAGAGTTAGTTGCTTCTTTTTGCTAGTTGAATGTTATCTTTAAAATATTCTAAGTTATCTATTTTGAGACATTGAGTTAAATCTTTACTTTTAATGTTCATATGATGTTGATTAAGTCTTCCGCTGAATATTGAGCTAGGCCAAGGGTTCTCTTGGAGACCAATAATGATTCTTGAGTGCCGGCCACGTCTAGGATGTAGGCTCGGGGCGTGAAAAACATGGTATCAGAGTACAGAGTTCAAAAGTCCCAGGGTGTCTATGAAGTCGTGTATGTAGATCCCTAGTTACTAGTGTGAAGCACTCTACATCAATAATTAGGAGACTACGACATTTAGGATGTATCTCACTTCTTTCATACTCTTTCTGTGCGATAGAGTTTAACTCTATAAAGTATTTTTTCTAATTCGTGCTTATGCATATCTTTCAGATCATGCCTCCATGAAGACCTGTTTGAGGTTATCCTGCCAGGAGGAATATTGATCCCCAGGATCAAGGGGTCCCCAATTCACCAAAAGTGCAACCCCAAGGAGAGGTCACTAATGCTGAGTTTCAGGATGCTATCCGGATGTTGATTCAAGTTGTGACCAACCAATCTGGGAAACAAAGAGGGAATTGACAGGATGTGGATGATACATCCAAGATTCTTGACTTTTGAGGATGAATCCTCCAGACTTCACCGATTCAAGTTTCACTGAGGATACAGAAAACTTTATCGAAGAGTTGCAAAAAGTGTTTGAGATGATACATGTTGCAGATGCTGAGCATTTGGAACTAGTTTCATACCAACTCAAGGGTGTTGCTAGAGTCTGGTACGACTAATGGAAAAAGAGTAGAGCTGAAGGGGCACCAATTGTGAGTTGGGATGTGTTCGAGAGTGCCTTCATGAGGCATTTCTTTCTCCATAAGCTAAGAGAGGCAATGGTAAGAGAATTCCTCACCCTTAAGCAGGAATCCATGAGTACAACCTCAAGTTTACTCAACTGTCCCGTTATGCTCCGTAGATGGTTGTTGATATAAGGAGTAGGATGAGTCTGTTCATGTCTGAATTGTTTCGCTAGTCAAGCAAAGAGGGTAAGACTCATATGTTGATAGGGGATGGACATAGCAAAGTTTATGATCCATATGCAGGAGGTTGAGGAGGACAAGTTGAGAGATAGAGAAAAGTTCCAGAATAAGAAGGCTAAGACAACGAGAAATGAGTCCGGGCAGCAAAAGAACAAAGTCAACCGGTCATCTTTTCAACAAAAGCCAAATGGACTTGCTCCATCATCTGCTAATGCACATGCACCAAAGAACAGAGGTTAATTCAGAAATCAGAATTGACAGAACTTCAAATTTAGACCTGCTCAGTCTCAAGGTAATGTGGAACAATGGGCCAACTGGACTCCTGAATGTGCTACGTGTGGTACCCCCAGGAGCGTGTTGTGATGGATCCACGGGTTGTTTCAATTGTGGTCAGACAGGTCACTTCATGAGAGAGTGCCCTAAGAACAGGTAGGGTACTGGTAATGGGGGCAATAGAGTCTAATATTCTTTTGAGATGCACCTAGAGGAGTTACTTCAGGGACAGGCGGAGGAGGAAACCGTCTGTATGCTATTACCAGTCGCAAAGAGTAAGAGAATTCACCTAATGTTGTCACTAGTATGATCAAAGTCTTTATTTTTGATATATATACATTGCTTAATCCAAGTGCGAGTCTATCTTTTATAACTCCATATATTGCTATGAATCTTTATATTCTTCTCGAGCAACTTCTTAAGCCTTTCAGTGTTTCCACACTTTTTGGTGAGTCTATTCTAGCTAAGAGAGTTTATCGTGATTGTACCATTTCTATCAATCACAAGGACACCATGGCTGACTTAGTCGAGTTAGATATGGTGGAGTTTGATGTTATTTTAGGTATGTACTAGCTTTATACTTGTTATGCCTCAGCTGATTGTAGAACTCGAGTAGTTAAGTTCCAGTTTCCTAATGATCCAGCTATTGAGTGGAGGAGTAGTTTAGTTGTGCCTAAGGTTCGTTTTATTTCATACCTTAAGGCCAAAAAATTAGTTTTCAAGGGGTGTATCTATCACTTAGTCCGAGTTAATTACTCAAGTATTGAGACACCGCTTATTCAGTCAGTTCTAGTTGTGAGTGAGTTTCCAGAGGTCTTTCCAGATGATATTCCCGGAGTCCCTCCTAAGAGAGAAATAGACTTAGGTATAGATATTCTTCCTGATACTTGACCTATTTCTATTCTGTCATATAGAATGGCTCCAGCTGAGTTGAAAGAGTTCATAGAGCATTTGAAAGACCTCATCGATAAATGTTTCATTCGACCCAGTGTCTCACCTTGGGGCGCTCCGGTTTTATTTGTAAGGAAGAAAGATGGTTCTCTTAGGATGTGTATTAGTTACCTCCAATTGAACAAATTTACTGTAAATAATAAGTATCCCCTTTCATGAATTGATGATCTCTTCGATCAACTTCAGGGTGCCACTTGTTTATCTAAGATAGACCTCAAATATGGCTATCATCAGTTGAGAGTAAGATAGAGTGATATTCCAAAGACTGCACTCAGGACCTGCTATGGTCATTATGAGTTTCTTGTCATGTCTTTGGTTTGATTAATGCTCCTGCAGCGTGCATGGATTTTAGGACAGAGTGTTTAAGCCTTATTTTTATATGTTTATCATTGTATTCATTGATGAAATTCTAATTTATTCAAGGAATGAGGATGATCATGCTAGTCATCTCAGAGTAGTTCTTAAAACTCTCAAGGATAGAGAGTTGTATGCTAAATTTTCCAAGTGTGAATTTTAGCTTTAGTCACTGGCATTCTTAGGCCACATTGTATATTTTGGGAGTAGTATTGAGCATCGATATGGGGGAGAATTCAGACAACTCGCATCCCCTATAAACCATGTAGCCAACGTCAGTATAAAGGGTCATACCTTTTAGATGATTCCTTATTTCTTTTTAGCATAGACTAGTGGATCCACTTAGTTAGTAGGTCCTATACCCCGACAAACTATAGGACAGTTCTGGAAGTGCGGGGTAGACGTTGTATCATCACATAGCTCATAGTGATGATTGTCTGTTAGAGAATCTCCCACAGAGATACTTTATATTTTTATATACAACCAGAGTTATTATTGTATTTTCATACAATTGAGTTATTATTGTATTTTTGAATACAACTGAGTTATTGTCTATTGTTTTAAAAGCTTTCCAGATATTGCATCTTTTATTGTTGTTGAGTATCTTCAGTTTGAGTTGAGTATCTTGAGTCAGAGTTGAGTATCTTATTATTGAGTTGAGCCCTATTTCTCTGAGTTGAGTTGAACTTTGTTTTACTAAGCTGAGTATCTTATTTCTGAGTTGAGTATCTTATTGCTGAGTTGAGTATCTTATTGCTGAGTTGATCCCTATTTCTCTGAGTTGAGGGGAAATATGTTTCATTGAGTTGAGTTGAGTTGAGTTAAGAAGAGGTAAGCATGTTTCCTTTCCATCAATTCAAGCTTATGTTTATGATTTTGAATTCCCCTTACATGCTCGTACATTCAATGTACTGACGCCATTTTGCATGCATCATTTTATGAAGCAGATACATGTATTCAGGGTCATCAATAGAAGCTTCATTGATGCCACTTGCAGTTCCAGTTAGCTTTGGTGAGCCTTCTTATATTCCGAAGGATTTCACCTTAGCTTTACCTTACAGTTAGTAGCTTTGATATGTTGTGGGTCTTGTCCCGATAACTTTCTGTAATAGTAAAGGCTTCATATATAGACAAAGTTGAGTAGTTTCAGTATGTATCTTCTTTGAGTTATTTTTACAAACTCTAAGTTCATCTATTGAGTATTGTTCAGAATATTTTGAAGTTGAATATTTGAGTTATTGAATTTATTTCAGTTTTAAGCTGTTGTATGCTTAAGTTATTCTTTCACTTGTAGTCAGCCAGGATGAGGGTTCACTTGGGGACAAGCAATGGTTCTCGAGTGCCGGCCACATCCATGGTTTAGACTTGGGTTGTAATAGGAAGTCTTTCCAGAAAGTTTGGGTTCAAAGGTAAATTTGAGTACTACTTTCCATCCTCAGACTGATGGTCAAGCAGAACGCAGAATTCACACTTTAGAGGATATGTTGAGGGCGTGTGTGATCGATTTCAAGGGTAATTGGGATGATCACTTACCTGTAATAGAGTTCGCTCAAAACAACATTTATAACTCTAGTATCCAGATGGCTCCTTACGAGGCTCTTTATGGGAGAAGATGTAGGTCTCATATTGGATGGTTTGAGGTTCATGAAGCTGGATTGATAGGGACACACTTAGTTTATCAAGCTATGGAGAAAGTGAAGATCATTCAAGAGAGGTTGAAAACAACGTAAAGTCGTCAGAAATCCTATACTGATGTTAGGAGAAGAAACTTGGAGTTTGAGGTGGATGATTGGGTGTACTTGAAGGTTTCACCCATGAAGGGTGTTATGATATTTGGTAAGAAGGAGAAGCTCAGTCCTTGGTATATTGGTTCTTACAGGATATCCAAGAGAATTGGCAATATAACTTATCAGTTGGAGCTACCGCCAGAGTTATAAGCAGTCCATCTGTTGTTTCACATTTCTATGTTGAAGAAGTGTATGGGTGATCCTTCACTTATTATACCTACCGAGGATGTCGGTATTCAAGACAACCTATCTTATGAGGAGATTCCCGTTGAGATACTTGATTGTCAGGTTCGTAAGTTGAGGACCAAGGAGGTAGCATCAGCCAATGTGTTATGGAGAAATCAATTTATTGAGGAGGCTACTTGGGAGGCTGAGGAGGATATGAAAAAGAGATACCCACACCTCTTTTCTTCAGGAGAAATTCCAGACCAAGGTAATGACTTTTTGTAAAACACTCTTTAAATTTATAGGATATGTTGTGTTAAAATTGCATGTTGGGTGTTTGAGCTAGGTGTTAGATGTTGCCACCCTTAGTTCTACTTAGAGTAATCTCATTCGAGAACGAATATCCCAAGGGGGATATATTGTAACACCTCGGCCTTAGAAAGAACTAATTTTAGCAAGAACCGATTTATAAAGAGCTAAAGCAAGAATTTTGCAAGTTAGTTTTAAATTATGAGTTTTGGATCAACTTCAGACAACCATAACTTTCAGTACATTATGATTCTGGTGGCCCATTAGGTATCAAATGAAAGACCCTGTGAGTCCTCTTTCTAACGCGACCAAGTTTGCTAAATTCTGAGTTCGGATGAGGGAGATATTTCCGTTTGAGTTCAGCCTGTCAGATTAAGGAAATCCATCCGAATTAAGGAGGGGTATTTTGGTCTTTTCCATACCCCACTAAGTTCACAACATTTTATTTTACCAAACTAGGGGTCTAGACCGATTGAGAGCCTTTTTTGCAATTCAAAAACATGCTTAAGGTTTTAGAGAAAAGTTCAAGAGGATAAAAACGAGAACTTCAACCTTTCATTCAAGATTCTTGCGATCTTTGAGGAATTTTGCCAAGGATTTGATCCTTACAAGGTATGTAAGCTCTCATAGAGATGGGTTTGTTCACCCTTATGCCAATCATGAGTTTCTTGAATTAATTTCGTCCATGACAATCCATGTATTGAGGTTCTTGATGAGTTTCTTGAAATTTCATTTTTAAATCTTTAATAATGGGATTTGATGAGTTCTTGAGGTTAATGTTATGAGTTTGTTGGTTGTTATTTAGTAGATTTTATTTCACTTATGTTGGGAATACGAATGTAAGAGAGTTTCAGAGAAATCAATCGATTCTAGGCGAATTAGGGCTAAAAATTGGAGAGGAAAATTCGTCGGGTTTTTTGGGGAGGGCTTGGGGCGATGCGCCACCGATGCGCCAGGGGGATGGCGTGCCGCACCAGTAGTGTGCCAGAAATGTTGCTCTGTAGTTTAGGGGTTGGCTCCCTGCGCCAGGGTTGCCTACCCCCGTCTGTTTTCCGTCGTTCGTTCCGCTTAAGTTCTTTTAAAACGTATCCTTGCCCTCTTCCTGATTATAACTATTCAAACTATATCTAATCATTGAGAAATCCGTATATCCAAGTCATAATTCTTGAATTCACATTTTCAAATTCAAGATACAGTTAAGAGTAAGGTTCGAGGGACATCTTTTGAATCATTTTGAGAAGTCTTTTGCAAACTTTTAAAATTTGTTTTAAGTCTTGAGTACTAGAGTATGAGGATGAGGAGAGTTGAATTCATGTTTTTAAAATGGATATAAGAGAACTAAGTATTCCCATTACTAAATGTTTTTACATTTAAAGAGAAAGGAAACTTCAATTTCCAATTGAGTTCATGAGGAGTTCTGAGCATTATCTCTTTGAAGAGAACTTTTAGTGTAATAATCTCAAAGTTTGAGGATGAGAAAATGTTTTTAAACATATGAGCATTAGTTATATTATTGGGAGTAGTATTGAGCACAGATATGGGGACGAGTTCAGACAACTCAAAGTCCTCTTAAACCATGTATGCCAACGTTGGTAGAAAGGGACATACTTTTTATATGATTCCTTATTGATTTTAAAGCATAGCTTAGTGGATCCATTTAGTTGAGGATATCTTATACTCCGTCAAGGTATATGACAGTTCTGACAGCATGGGAGAGACGATGTATGATCACATAGCTCATAGTGATGGTTACTGGTTAGAGAATCTCCCAAATAAGAGTAAAAGAGTTATTATTGTATTTTTAAATATATTAAGTTATTATCTACTATTTTAAAAGATGTCTTTAGAATGCATCTCTATTGTTACTTTTATATTTAACTGAGTCAAGTATTTCGGAGTTTGAGTATCTTTGAGTTGAGTTGAGGTGAGATGAGGTGAGTAAGTTCTTCCTTTTTATCAGTTCAAGCTTATGTTCGTACTTTAGAGTTCCCCGTACATTCCATGTATTGATGCCATTTGGCCTGCATCTTTCATTATGCAGATACAGGTAATCAGGGTCATCAACAGACCTTTGTTGATACTATTTATAGTTCGAGAGTTGCTTGGTGAGCCTCCTTGCTTCCGTAGGATTCCTCTTTTATTTTCAGCCTTTTACGAAGTCGTGGGTCTTGTCCCGACATCTAGTATAGTTATTAGAGGCTACATAGACAGTAGTAGTTGAGAAGTCTTTTCATTTCCATTGTTAAATGTTTAAAGACTTGAGTTGCCTATTTTGGCCAGTTGAATGTTTTCTTTAAAATATTCTGAGTTATCTATTTTGAGACATTGAGTTAAATATTTTCTTTTAAAGTTCAGATGATGTTGAGTAAGTCTTCCGCTGAGTATTGAGCCAGGCTAAGGGTTCACTTTGGGACCAGCACTAGTTCTCGAGTGTCGTCCACGTCCAGGGTATAGGCTCGATGAGCGATATTTTGTCTATAAAAGTAAGAGTCGAAAAGTACCTAAAGGCTCAAACAAGCCAGGAAACTGCTCCCACATATCATGCTTGGTCTTCTAGGTAGCCTGATCAACTGGACGATGCCTCCAACAGACCTTAACCATAGGGACGACTCTCCAACGCAACTGGCACACATCTTTAGTTACTATGGCAACTACCTCTTCCATGAAAGTCAAGTAGTCATCTAGCTCTAATGCATCATACTGAAGCACATGAGACTTATCAGGAACATACCGGCGCAACATTGAAGCATAGAAAACTAGGTGGATAGCTGAGAATACTAGAGGTAGAAGTAACTCATATGAAACCTCGCCAAATGTATGGAGGATCTCAGAAGGCCCAATATACCTGGGGCTAAGATTTCCCCTCACCCTGAATCTCATCACGCCCTTTGTGGGTGCAACACACGGAGAAAGACTCTGTCACCCACTAAAAACCTTAAAAGCCGCTGCCTACGATCAACATAACTCCTGTGCATACTCTGAGCTTTTTCGTAGACCTTATAGTTGTACTAGAAAATTATATAATTATATATGTATATTAACTTGTGAACCCCTAACAAAATTGATTGGTGGATCAATAGTAATAAATAGACCGTGGAAATGCTTTTCACGCTAGAGTTATGGGTTCGAACCCGCCGCTTTTTTTATAAAGAAAATTTAGAATTCCCAAAGTCTCAGCTCCGCCTTTTTTCCAACAATAACGAAGTTACTCACGCTAGTTATCACCATCACCAATTGCCATATAAATTTTTTAAACTAATCTATTAATATAATATTAGATAAATGTAATGTTCTATTTGAATTTTTATTTATTATTTTTCAAACAAAGATAAATTTTATATATTCAAATATTGAGAAAATAAATAATTTTAACTATTTAGTATTCACATATTAAGGCAATATCTTAATATTCAAACGTGTATTCAATATAAATATTCTTGATTTTATTTTTTATTTTTATTTTCTATAGAGAATTGGTTGAAAAGAAATAGTCTAGTATAAAACGAGAAACCTAGGTTTTAATTTTCATAACATATTCCTTTAGTAGAAATGGTTGTGTCCCAACCTCTTCTTAGTAGATTTCAACTGGATTTTCTAGAAAATCCTCAATAAGAAGTTCCTTCTCATCAATCTCCAATTACAATTCCGATTCAACCACTCCATATTCTTCTTTCAACATATATATTCAAATAGTACCATATATTTTCTAGCACAAAAAACTAGCTACAAAAACTTTTCTAATTACAAGTTATTCGAAAAAGTTAGATGCCATTCATCATCAGAATCGGAATTAGGAGACGACAAAAAGAAGTTAGTTGATGATCATCATAGTGAATTTTTCAATTACTACTTATCATATGATAATAAAAAGTTTCTTGAAGACTTATCCAAGGGAAATACATCTTAGCAGGACACAAGGAATTTTCTCATCAATTCCCAAAGAATTTCAACAATATCACCCTTGAGGATTTCCACAAACAAACTGAAATACTATTAGAATCTACGAATGATTGGCGCACAACATCAAATGTTTTTGGGTTTTTTTTGGTATACTTGTACTGATTGTGGGCCATTATAATGTTCAGGCAATGATACACTTTTTGTTGATTGGTTGTATAGCTCGATACGACACATCTAATCTCTGTAAGTCGATGGAGAACGTCAAATTATTAATGCAACAACAACAACAATGGAGAACATCAAGATATTAATGCAACAACAACAACAACAAGGAAAGGATGTTCAGATTTATACTCTTGTTATACAACTTCTTTGGAATTGAAGAGAATGGATGAGCACGCGATGTGTGTTAAGATTTCAACTCTTGGTGTATGTATGTTTTACATCTATTCATTCTATATCTATTGGATTGTTAAATTTATATTTATTTGTTGTTTTGAAACTTCATTATACTGACTATACTTTATTAAAATAAAGAAATATCACAGATATGATGCATTATATTTGATGGATGGGTTGAGGAAATTATTATGTATTTCCATTTGTTGGGACTAGTCCTGGTAAAATTTGTAACATGGGGTGAGTGGCAGTATTTTTAGTACCTTTAAATACTAGTTAAACATCGGAAATAATCTCTCTACCTCGTAGTGGTAAGGTTTGCGTACAATCTACTCTCCCCAAACATCACTAGTTATGTATGTTGTTGTTCCATAAAAGGCCGTGGTTCAACATGTTTGAAATTCAATACAAAAGGATCAACCAAATAAAATGATGGACCGAAAATTTGACAATTTTCAGAATTTGGTTGTGTTAGCCATGTAGCAATACCAAAATGAACTTAAGTTGAAGCACTTGAATGAAACAAGGCTGCAATTTATTACTCTTGCTTCAGCTCCAAAAGTTGCCTTCTTTATCTTTTAATTTGAGTTTTAGTTGACAATTTAGAATTTAAGTATTGTCTATTTATCATCTTTGTTTTAACTCATTTCATGCCCAATGAATTAATTTTCCACCTCCGTCAACTTGTAAAGTGAAATTTTTTCTTGGTCTGCTTATGAATATTAAGATTAATACTTTTGCTTGCTATTTTTTTTAACCATTTTGTAGATTGTTCCATTAATTAGGACTTACAAGGTACACATCCAAAGTGCCTATTTATCATCACTTTTCATCATATTTATATGGAGAAAGATTACAATGTATAGTATTATTTATATACATCTAAATTTTACATTGAAAATATTGGATTTTCTAATTCAAGTCAGCTCAAAAAATCAATTAAATTGACTCTTGTAAAGGAAATTGTGACAAATAAAAAGAGACGGAGGAAGTATACACATTTTCGTTGGAAATTTAGAAACTTCTTTTCTTTTTTGATATAACTATTGCAGGACTAAATAAATATAGTTGATGAACTGAGTGGAAGTATAAATTAATTTCACACTATAGGGAGAATTAATAATTATGGTAGAAATTTTTATGTAATTAGGTATTTCTCCTATAATTTTAAACATTAATTCAACTTAACAACCAATAAATTGAATGGTTGACATATCTTGAATTTGAGATTTGTTCTGGTATTTGATTATAAAGACTATTTTATTTTCAAAAGTTCAATCCATTATTGATTATTCCTCATCTTCCGCATAAATTGGTGTTCAACCTTATAGCATGCCAGGTCAAGACTTCGTTTGGGGCCATTAGTAATTCCCACTGACGATCACATTTAGGGTGCAGACTTGCATCGTGACACCAACATTCTTAGAAAAATACCAATATTTTTTTTTTTAAAATAATACAAATTGTAGAGGTACGAATAATACAAAAAGTATAGGTCTGATTTGAAGCTTATGGGTTTGGAATACTAATCCATTTCAGTTATTTGTTCTAAGTTAATAGTTACTACATATTCATTACATTTTTAAGAAAAATATAAAATTTGGGCAAAAGTTACTAGATTCGGCCAATCCCTTAACTCCTATTCTACCTCAACCCCTGTAAATAATACCACTAAAAATCACAAGTGTTATGGACAGCGAATAACAAATTTTCTCCAATTGAGGAAACAAACCATAGTTGCAAACTTTATCCAAACAACTTAGTTATGCATGAGTTTAAGGGCTCTTTTTATTTCGGGAACAAGTTAATTTGAGATTAATTATCATAGGATAGGATTGTTATTCCATCCTCAATGTGAACAAAAGTAACACTTCAATTACAGATAACTTATCCCATAATTTTATGCCAAACAAACACGGGATAAATTCATTATAAAACTAATCCTATAATTAATTATCTCTTATCTCTCATACTAAAAAAGTCCTAAAATATACTTATTCAAACCCGGTGTTTTGAAAATGTTGTTACATCAAGGTTGCAAGGCAGTGTACTCCTAAAACATATAAAAAAAAGTATATTTGTAGGCAATTTTAAACAATATTGGAAAAGGGGAAAACATTTCTAAATTTGTGGCAGTCCTAAACAATATTGGAAAAGGGGAAAACGTTTCTAAATTTGTGGGCAGTCCTAAATATAATATTGGAAAAGGGGAAAAAGTTTCTCAAATTCTTAGAATTAAGGTGTATATAATTAAGAGAGGGATGTGAATTTTGATTGATCACCTTACACAAATTACTCATTTCTTAATTGTTTCGAGAAGCACCCTAACGGATGATATGAGACCAAAAATATATATTTTTAATTATTATTGTCTCATATTTATTATTTGTATTTGTCGTTTTTGAGCATGAATTTTATGGATTGTGCTTAATAGTGTATCTTATTTTTAGGAGCAAATTTGTGTAAAAATGAAGAACTTCGGAGCTAAAACAAATTAAAGATGGAAGATTACAGAAGGAAATCTAACATATAGCTTAAAGAATCAAAGTTAATATTTGATTAATATTTTAATAAATTTGAATGATAGCAGAAATTAAAGAAACAAAAGTGATAGTGCGTGCCATGCAGGCACAAAAGTCTCCTGATAATCAACACCATACGTTTGTGTAAAGCCAAGAGCAACTAGTCTTGCTTTAAATCGATCAATTGAACCATTTGTCTTGTGTTTCACTAAAAAAACCCATATGCATCCAATAGGTTTCTTCCCTTTCGGTAAAGACACGATATCCCATGTATGGTTTTCCTCTAGTGCTCGCATCTCTTCATTAATGGATTCTGCCCATTTAGGATCATCCAATGCTTCTTTAAATCATGTAGGGATAATAACCAATGACATATAATTCAAAAAGCCTTGGATAGAGCCTGGTAAGTGTCCATTGGAAACATAATGAGCAATAGGATATTTGACTTCCTTTAGATTTAACTTGCTGGTGCTTTTCCTCGATTGGTCCGAGGAGGTAACTGATACCAATTCATGTTATCATTACTAGAAACTACTAGTGTAGTGTCATCAATTAAATTATTAGTATTAGTTTCCTCATAAGTAATACATACCTCGGGAGATCATCAGAAAGAGCATTATTAGTGGGTACTAAAGGTACTGCAGAGGGGGATTCATCACCTTCTTGTTGCACGGTTTAATGGAGAATGCCTTAGTCTGAAGTTGTTGAGCTAAGACATGTACTATCTCAATTTTTATCACTATCATCAGGTAGTAACACCATCCAATTTTGCTCTTTAACCTTATTCTTCCCCTAAAGAGAAAAACTACGTAACTTCAGAGATAAATACATCTATGTCTCAGAAAAAAAACATCTATAGTAACATAAAAAAATTTGGTAAGGGGATGATAACATTTGTAGCCATTATTATGAGGTAAATACCCAACAAAGACACACTGTAATGCCCATGGATCAAGCTTGGTACGTTTCTGTATAGGGAGATGAACAAAATCAATACAACCAAAAACTTGAGGTTCCTATTGTAAGGTAGATAAGAGGTTAACAGAACTGGAGAGGTGATTTAAGGGAGTCTTAAAATGGAGAACACTACTTCGTACAAGATTTATTAAATAATAACATACAAAATAGCATGCTCCCAAGATGAAGGTTGCATATGAGAACTAATTAAACATGCACGTGTAACTTCCAATATATGATGATTTTTCCTTTCTACTACGCCATTTTGCTAAGGTGTGAAAAGGCATGTAGTTTCTTGAATGATGTCATGATTTTGGAGATATAACTGCAACATTTCATAAACATATTCTCCACCATTATCTAACCTAAGAACTTTTATTGTGGCTGCAAATTATGTTTGAATTATCTTATGAAATGAGCGGAAGCATTCAGAAACATCACTTTTATTCTTCAGTAGATAAATCCATGTCATACAACTGAAATAATCAACTAAGATTACAAACCAACGATATCCGGATGAACTAGAAACTTGAGAGGGACCCCACACATTATAGTGAACCAATGCAAACGGCTCAGTCACCTTACTAGTACTTAAAGGATAAGTAGTACGATGAATTTTAGCTAATACACAAATATCACAATGAAAATTAGAAAAATCGCACTCTGAGAACAAAGTTGGGAATAAGTATTTAATGTAGCCGAAAGAAGCATGACAAAATCTGCGATGCCACATCCATATTTGTTATTATTTAGTAGAAAAAGAACCTTGATTGGTTAGATCATGTACCGTGAGTTTACGGTATTTTTGATGCATTAAACTTGAAGTTGTGCATGAGTCTTAGGATTTTTGTTATTAGATATGATGGTTTTTGATTGATTTATGTAGGAAATAGGTTTTGGGAACTATGACGCCCCAAAGCTACCCCCAAGGCGTAAACATGGAACCTAGGATCACGAGTGACCCTAAACTAACCTGAGTTGGCATATCATAAGCATACTTAAAAAAATATTGTGCAGAAGCATAAGACATGAGATAAACTAAATGATTGGAAATACCCACTCTAAGTCTGAATATATAAATACTGAGAAGAGTTTAAGATACTGAAATAAAACTCAAATACTAAAGTTGAATCTTTATATGTCTGAAATAAGCCTCTAATTGACTGGAGATGCTGGGACATGCCCCCAGCTAACTCTAGCAAATACGTAAAACTGAAAGGAAAAGACTAATTATAGAAACATGTCTATTGTGCTCGAAGAATGAGGACTCACCACTGAAGCTGCTGAACTGGAGATCAGGAACCCATCTATGCATGATCCGGAAGCTGAGGACCTCAACCTACATCACGAGAAGATGTAGAGCAAAGTATGCATCATTACTTGAAAGGTTTTGAGCATTCAGGATAGAATAAAGCTGAAAAATATATACATAACTGAAATAAAGCATACTGAGCAAGGATATAATCTGAACATATTGAAATGAAGTATTCTGAATGGAATGACCAAGTACATAACATGCTGAGACTAAATATTGAACTGTAACTAGGAATCTACTCTAATGCACTAGAATCTGACTATATGAGCTACTATTTACCAACATAAAACCACATGAGCTAAATGTGGAGTCCGATGTATACGCCTCATCGAGAGGACCCAATATACCTTGCGAAGGGTATAGAGGCATGACTGGCGTGGTCACTAAGTATAATGCCCACAGAGGAGACTTAACATACGGGGGAACGTAGTTTTGGGACTATGAAGGTGACTGATCCTAGTCCAACTCGTTGTTAAGCATACTCCCAATAGAATGTATAAATTACAACATAATTGAAATAATCTGGATAGCTCGAGATTCTGACATGCTAAGTAAAAATGCAACGTTGTAATACTAATAATGAGACATTCAATATCTCAGGCATGTATATCTGTTTAAACTGGCCTAACTAGTGTAATTCATTAACTAAATGAATCTACACCACTAAGGTTCTGAATAGCATGCAAGTAACTAAGCAACAATATGATAATCTAATTTGGATTATTCTAACAGCTAAAACCCAACAATTTATAACATTCAAGAAAACCCTAGGTCTAGATAATATGAAGGGAATCAACAATTAGACTGACACCTAATGGGTGAAAGGAACCCACTAGTGAAATCCCACATACTTGGTGACAAATTTCACGGAGAAATCTTTCGATTTCAGGGCTGGAACGGATGAAACCTTGTTGCGTTATTGGACTAGGGCTGCTCGACTTCCTTCTCCTCTTTTCATTCGAATTGGATGAATTTTGGAGAATGAATTGACTTGGGTAAATTCTAATTAAGTTACTAGGCTAAAACTGACCAAAACCACATTGTTTAGGGGTTAAACGACGTAGTTTAGATGTCCAACGCATAGGGGAAAGACCAAAACGACCCCAACTTAAAAGCTGACCAAGACGACCACGACCCCTCTGACGGACCGTCAAAGGGACCACGGACCGTGAGGCTGGTCGTGGTCCTTGGTCTAGTAGCTACTAGTTCTGGGGTGGCCTTCCACGAGCACCACCACAGCCCGTCGTCAGGACCACAACCCATCATCAGGACCACGGCCCGTGAAGGGCCCCGTGGTCTGACGCTTGGGCCTAGTGAAATCTGTCTGGCTCTCACGAGCACCAGTATGGCCCATGAGGTGGGCCACAGCCAGTGAAGGGTCCCGTGGTCCACCAGTGCTGGGAGGGTGTGACTCCATGGGCAGGTCAACGAACCGTGGCCCCTTTCATGGTCCGTGCACCCTGCCGTGGTTCACTGTTTCTGGAGGTTTTCTGCTGCATTTTTCTAAGTCTGGTTTCCGAGGTGTTACAATATCTCCCCCTTGGGAACATTCATCCTTGAATAAAGCCTAAACTAGCTGAGAAAGGAGGAAAAGAGCTGCAAACCCTACCAGTAAGTACAAAAACTGATTTATGAGTAAACTGAGTTCCAAGAACATGCAAATACGCTGAAAATCCAAGTATAACTGAAGGAGCATGATACTAGACTGAATTTATGCATGAGTAACTGAAATACCGGAAAGGAACTATTTCCTTAAGCTGGAATGGAATCGGAAGGAAATAGATGAGGATACTTGGCCTTCATAGCTACTTCTGTTTCCCAAGTAGCTCTATCTAAGGACTTGACTCCTCCATAAAACCTTAACTGAAGCGATATCTTTGTTTCTCAACCTTTGAACCTGACGATCAAGAATTTCAACTGGCACCTCTTCATAAGTGAGAATATCCTTCATAGCCACACTTTCTAATGCAACTATAGATGTTGGATCCCTCACACACTTCTTCAAGAACGAAATGTGAAAGACTGGATGAACTATTGCTAGTTCTGCTGGCAACTCTAACACATAATCCACTTTACCAACCTTTTTCAAGATCTTGTAAGGGCCTACATATCTAGAAATGAGCTTCCCCTTTTTGCCAAATCTCATCACCCCATTCATAGGTGACACTTTCAGGAAAAACAATCAGCAATCTGGAATTCCAAGTCCCTTATCCTTACGTCTGCATATGACTTCTGACAACTCTGAGCTGTCTTAAGCCTATCTCTGATGAGCTGAACTTTTTCCATAACTCATGAACTAAATTTGTCCCTATCAAAGCTGCTTCACCTACTTCAAACCAATCAAGTGGAGATCTGTATCTACGCCTATACAAAGCCTCATAAGGGGCCATCTGAACACTGGAATGGTAGCTATTATTGTAGGCAAACTCTATAGAGGAAGGTGATCATTCCAACTACCCTTGAAGTCGATCACACAAGCTTTCAACATGTCCTCTAAGGTCTGAATGGTACATTCTACCTGACCATCCGTCTGTGGATGAAATGTTGTGCTGAGATTTACTTGGGTACCAAGACCTTTCTGAAAAGACTTCTAGAAATGAGAGGTAAACTAAGGACCTTTATCTGAAATGATAGACAAAGGAACCCCATGCAACCTGACCTATCTCATTAATGTAAAGCTTGGCGTAGTCCTCCCCGAATCTATAGTCTTAACAGCCAAAAAGTGAGCAGACTTAGTAACTCTGTCTACTATTACCCGAATGGAATCATGTTGTCTTTGAGTACGAGGTAAACCTGTAATGAAGTCCATGTTGATTATTTCCCACTTCCAAGATGGAATGTTAATCTCTTGAGTCATACCTCCTGGTTTCTGATGTTCTACCTTCACCTGCTGACAATTCAGGCATTTAGCCACAAAATATGCTATATCTCTTTCATGTCATTCCACCAAAAGACTTCCCGTAGATCACGGTACATCTTAGTGGCACCTGGATGAATAGAATACCTGGAGTTATGGTCTTCTGTAAGGATTTGATGTCTCAACTTACCCACCTTAGGAACACATAAACGACCCTAGTAGCGAAGCACACCATCTCCCCATTGGGAGAAAACCTCAACTTTCTGGTGATGAACTGCACCCTTCAATTGAACTAATATCGGATCACTTTCTTGTTTTTCCTTAACCTCCACTATTAATAAAGATTCTGATCCTTTCTGAATTGTTACACCACCATTTATTATGCTCATAAGGCAAACTCCTAAGCGAGTAAGCCGATGAACATCTTTTGCCAATTCTTTCCTTCCTTCCTTAACATGTGCTACACTACCCATAGATAGTCTACTAAGAGCATCAACTACTACATTGGCCTTACTAGGATGGTAAAGTACACTCATATCATAGTCCTTGAGGAATTCAAACCATCTCCTCTGGCGAAGATTCAACTCTTTCTGGGTGAAACATACTGAAGGCTTTTATGGTCTGTGAACACATCTACATGAACACCATACAAATAATGTCTCCAAATCATTAGGGCAAATACTACGGCTGCAAGCTCAAGGTCATGAGTCAGATAATTCTTCTCATGCACATTAAGCTGTCTAGAAGCATAAGTTATAACCTTACCTCGCTGCATCAACACACAACCTTGGCCGACTCTAGATGCATCACAATAGATCACATAACTGTCTGAACCCTCTGGTAGAGTCAAAATAGGAGTTGTAGTCAACCTAGTTTTCAGTTCTAGAAAGCTCTTCTCACACTCATCTTACTACTGAAACTTGACCTTTTTCTACGTCAACTTAGTTAATGGAGAAGCTATGGATGAAAATACTTCCACGAACCTTCTGTAACAACCATGCAAACCCAAGAAACTTCTAATATATATTGGAGAGGTGGGTCTGGGCCATTGTTTCACTGCATATATTTTCTGAGAATCCACTCGGATCCCTTCGCTAGATACGATATGACCAAGGAAATCAACTGATTGTAACCAAAACTTACATTTGCTAAACTTAGCAAATAACTAGCGATCTTTGAGAGTTTTCAGGACAACCCTCAAATGAGTCGCATGTTCTTCCTCATTCCTAGAGTAAATGAGGATATCATCAATAAAGACGATAACGAACAAGTCCAAATACTACTTGAACACCATGTTCATCAAATCCATGAAAATTGCAGGCGTATTGGGTAGTCCAAAAGACATAGCTACAAATTCATAATGACCATACTGAGTTCTGAAGGCTGTTTTTGGGATGTCACTATATCTGACTCTAAGCTGATGATAACAATATATGAGGTCTATCTTCGAAAAATGACTAGCACCCTGAAGGTGGTCAAACAAGTCATCAATCTTGGGGATAGGGTACTTATTCTTTATTGTGACCTTGTTCAACTTTCCATAGTCAATGCACATCTTGAGAGAACCATCTTTCTTTTTCACAAACAACACTAGTGCACCACATAGGGAAATACTGGGTCTGATGAAGCCCTTATCTAGAAGGTCTTTCAACTGCTCTTTCAATTCCTTCAGCTCAGCTGGATCCATTTTGTAAGGAGGAATACAAATAGGATGGGTATCTGGAAGAAGATAAATTCCAAAGTCGATTTCCCTTTCGAGATGAACTCCGGGAAGATCTTCTGGAAACATTTCTAGGAACTCATTTACTACAGGAACTAACTCAAGAGTTGGGGTTTCGGAGTTAGAATCCTTAACCCGAACAAGATAATAGATATACCTCTTGGAAATCATTTTTATGGCCTTAAGGTAGGAAATTAATCGACCCATACGGACTGAGCTACTACCCTTCCATTCTAAGATTGGCTCGTTTGGAAACTGGAAACGAACGACCCTAGTTCTACAATCGACTGAGGCATAACAAGAATGTAACCAATCCATGCCTAGAATGACATCAAAGTCTAACATTTCTAACTCTACAAGATCTGCTGAGTTGAATTTCTGAGAGACTGTAACAGGGCAATTTCTATATACCCATCTAGCTATAACTGGGTCACCAACTATGGTAGACACTGAGAAGGGTTCTGAAAGAGTTTCTGGACTGACACCAAAGTTCATTGCTATATACAGAGTTACAAAGGAGAGAGTAGCCCCTGGATCTAACAAAGCAAAGACATCTAAGTGAAAGACTCGTAACGTACCAGTGACCACATCAGGAGAATCTTCAAGATTCTCCTAGCCAGCCTGAAGAGCG
The DNA here is from genome assembly GCA_029582525.1 of Solanum tacnaense. Classification (NCBI taxonomy): domain Eukaryota; kingdom Viridiplantae; phylum Streptophyta; class Magnoliopsida; order Solanales; family Solanaceae; genus Solanum; species Solanum tacnaense. The sequence goes on from JAJOOD010010852.1 coordinate 38,450, forward strand.
TACAACTTGTTCTGGCACTAACCGCCACCTATACCAGATGAAGCACCCTGCTGTGTTTGGCAACCTGCTGGTACTGTAGACTGAGCCCTACTATTGTGACCTCCCTGACCCTACTTAGAAGAAAGGCAATCCCTCAACCTGTGACCAGTTTGACCACACCCAAAACATCCTTCCTTTCCTGCAAGACACTCGCCTGGATGGTTCTTACCACATTTTGGACAAGTTGGGTAGGTTCTAGTACCTGAAACACTCCTCTGAAACTTAGAGCCTGATGCCTTACCTTTCTGATCCTGTTGGAACCTGGGGGATGGAGCACTAGCTGATGAAGGTGTTGGGGCTAAAGATTTCTACTTAAATTATGAGCGATTTCCACCACCCGATTTCTGTTGAGAGTACTCATAGTTGCATGTTCTAGCCTTTTTGATATCCGTAGCTTGTTCCCTGAGATTGTCTCCCTTAACCTGATGAGCATAAGTCATGAGCCTAGAGATGTTCATATCATCCAACAACATAGCATTTATGCACTCTGTCTTCACCAAGTCAGATAGCCCAAATAGGAACTTACTCATATGCGCCCTCGAATCAGCAACCATATGCGGAGCATACCTATAGAGTTGGGTGAACTTAAGTCCGTACTCTTGGACTAACATAGAGCCTTGCCTCAAATTCATGAACTCCTGAGCTTTGGCCTCTCTCAACTCTCTTGAAAAGAACCTATCCAGAAAAGCTCCGGTAAAACACTCCCAAGTCACAGGAGTTGCATTCTCACCTCTGTTTTATTTCCACAACTAAACCATATGTGAGCTACATCCTTGAGCTGGTAGGATGCCAACTCTACCATATCATTCCCAATTACTTGCATCACTCCAAAGATTTTTTTTCCCTCACCAATGAAATTCTGGGGTCCTCACCAACTTGCGACCCTGGAAACTCAGGCGGATTCATCCTACCAAAATTACGGACCCTAGCTGCCACTAATCCACCATTAGCATTTCCAAGAACTGGAACCTGCTGATTATTCTGGTAAGTCACACTCTGAGCCAAAATTTGAATCGCATTCCAATACTCTGCATTTGGAACTTCCTGATCTAGGACTGGAGGAGCTGCATTAGCATTGCGGGCATTTGCATTCCTTTGGTAAGCTCTACAAGGAGGCATGATCTGAAACACATAACGATGACTTAGAAGGTAGATCATACCCACACACGATACGAACAGCAAGAAAGTGAAGTTTTCCTAAACCACTTATTAGTCTCCCTCTTATTAGATGTAGTGAACTTTGCACCAATGAAAAGGACTCTACTTAGTGCGGATTTTCAGAAATCCTAGGACACTTAAACCTAAGGCTCTAATACCAAGTTTGTCATGCCCCAAAGCTACCTCCAAGGCATAAACACGGAACTTAGGATCACAAGTGAACCTAAGTTAACCTGAGCTGGCATATCATAAGCATACTTAAAAGAAATACTGTGCAGAAGCATAAGACATGAGATAAACTAAATGATGAGGAATACCCACTCTAAGTCTGAATATATAAATACTGAAAAGAGTTTAAGATACTGAAATAAAACTAAAATACTAAAGTTGAATGTGTCTATGTCTGAAATAAGCCTCTAAATAACTAGAGATGCTGGGACATGCCCCCAGCTAACTCGAGAAAATGTTAAAAACTGAAAGTAAAAGACTAACTATAGAAATATGTCTATTGTCCTCGAAGAATGACGACTCACCACTGAAAATGCTGATTTGGAGATCAGGAACCGATCTATGCGTGATATGGTAGCTGAGGACCTAAACCTACATCACGAGAAGATGTAACGAAGAGTATGCGTCAGTACTTGAAAGGTACTAAGCATGAAAAATATAATAAAGTTGAACAATATAAACATAACTGAAATAAAGCATACTGAGCAATGATATTATCTGAACATACTAAAATGAAGTTAACTGAATGCAATGACCACGTATATAACAAGTTGAGATCGAATATTGAACTGTAATTGGGAACCTAGTCAAATGCACTCGAATCTAACTATGGGAGCTACTATTTACCAACATAAAACCACATGAGCTATATATGGAGTCCAATGTATACGCACTATTGAGAGGACCCAATATACCTTGCTGAGGGTATAGAGGCATTACTGGATTGGTCACTAAGTATAATGCCCATAGAGGGGAATTAACCTACGGGGCACGTAGTTCTGGGATTATGAGGGTGACTGACTCTAGTCCAACTCGGTGTTAAGCATACTTCCAATAGAATGTATAAATTGCAACATAATTGAAATAAGCTGGATAGCTCGAGATTCTAACAAGCTAACTGAAAATGCAACATTGTAATACTAATAATGAGACATTCAATATTTGAGGCATGTATATCTGTTTAAACTGGCCTAGCTAGTGTAATTCATGACCTAAATGAATCTACACCACTAGGTTTCTGAATATCATTCAAGGAACTAAGCAACCATATGATAATCTGATTGGGATAATTCTAACAGTTAAAACCCAACGATTTCTAACATTCAAGAAAACCCTAGGTCTAGATAATATGAAGGGAATCAAGATTTAGACTGAATTCTAGGGACCTAATGGGTGAAAGGAACCCACTAGTGAAATCCCACATACTTGGTGACAAATTTCAGGGAGAAATCTTTCGATTTTGGGGCTGGAATGGACGAAACCTTGCTGCATTCTTGGACTAGGGTTGCTCGACTTCCTTCTCCTCTTTATGTTCTAATTGGATGAATTATGGAGAATGAATTGACTTAGGTAAGTTCTAATTAAGTTACTAGGCTAAAACTAACCAAAACCACATAATTTAGAGGTTAAATGACGTAGTTTAGGTGTCCAATGCATAGGGGAAAAGACCAAAACGACCCCAACTTAAAAGCTAACACAAATGACCACGGCCCCTCTGACAGACCGTGAAAGGGACCACGAACTGTAAGGCTGGTCGGGGTCCTTGGTCTAGTAGCTACTGGTTCTGGGGTGGCCTTTCACGAGCACCACCACAGCCCGTCGTCAGGACCACGGCTTGTGAAGGGCCCTATTGTCTGACGCCTGGGCGTGGTGAACTCTACCTAGCTCCCACAAGCACCAGTACGGCCCATGAGGTGGTCCACGGCTCGTGAAGGGTCCCTTGGTCCACCGGTGCTTGGTGTGACTCCACGGGCAGGTCAACAGACCATGGTTCCTTTCACGGTCTGTGAACCCTTCGTGGTTCAGTGTTTCTAGTGTTTTTCTGCTGCATTTTTCTAAGTGTGGTTTCCGAGGTATTACAGGAACAATGGTGTTGAAAGTGCTTAAAATAGCTGCTAGTTGGCAACATATGAGCCTACCTACAAGTTGTCGTTCCTTCAATGAGTCGTAGGTTGCTAGTGATGAGTCTAAGATTTTGACTCATTTTGGGCTTTGTTTTATTAGTTTTATTATCCTCAATGCCTAATTTATGCTTTAAACTGATGTTAAAGTGTTGATTTGTAGCACTGAAGGCTAAGGTGCAAAGCAAGGACATTACAGGGCAAAAATGAGTGAAAAAATATGAAGAAGTTGAAAAAAGGCAATCCTGGTGATTGCCAAGACCACTCGGCAAGCCGCCGAGTGGCTCTTTAGCTCGCCAAAAGTTCCAGCATGCCATGCCTGGGGAAGGACCTACTTGGTGATGGAAATGGACAGTCGGCGCACCGCTAAACGGATCGGCGACTTTGATCCAGCTCGCCTAAAGTTATAGGACCCTAAGGACAAAAAGCCAAGGCAAACCGACGATGGAATGGATAAATGGTATCGGTGATCCACCGATTTACCCTGGACATCACCGACCTACTTTTATTTTTGAGTGATTACACTAGAACTTTCGACGAGCCCGACTTAGCTCGCCAAAAGGGTTCAGCGGCTCACCGAACAGTTCGGCAAGTCTTTCTGTGCAGTTATCATACTTAGCTTTTTATTCGAATTGCATCTAACGTGTGTTATTTTGTGTTGCAGAAATGGCTAGACCCAAACTAGCAGGAAGGAATCAACCGCCCCAAAAGCGGGCACGAGGAATAGTGATCAATGAGGAAGAAGCTGCCTCCTGGGCCCCGACTTCCAAACTTCCTCCAAGAGAGGGAAAGGGAAAGGGCAAGGGCCATGTGCAACCAACACCTATGGAGGCGAGCTCTGATAGTTAGGGTATTTACTTTGTATACCTCACTCCTTCCGCCAGTGAGGGTTAGTCTAAGGACAGTTCTCCGGCATCTATTTCTGAGCTAGAAGATGAGCAACTCCTACAGGTTAGGATAGCGGAGCTACACTCCAAGGGTATGAATGATCCGTCTTGGATCAAGGTGCCTCTTATGCCTCCTCCATCTCTATCTCTAGCTTAGATAGTGGTACAGGCCCCACCAGTTCAGGGTCCTCTTCCCCCGTCCCTAAACAGACAAAAAGGCCGAGAGTTCAAGGAACATTTTGGAAAAAAAGTGGTTATCCATCGATAGTGTGGTGTACAGATATCCTGAAGTGTGGAACACCTTGAAGTTCCACAAATTTGAAGTTTTTACAAAACTTCGAGGCACTTAAATCCCTACTTGGGTTCTGGAGTTTTATTTGGCATACGGGGAGTTGTTGCCGAAGGGGAAGAAGAAGGAAAGTGCCTTCATGCCAGTTGACTACGTAGTTGTTCGGGGGAAAAAGATTAAGTATAGGGAAAGTCGGTCAGGAACTTTTGGGATAGATTTACAGGGTTGATGATAAATGTGCCCAAACATTGCATTGATAACGATTCACTTAGGAGTATTTCTATAGAGGTCTAGATAATAACAGGAAAGTTTTATTGGACACTATTGTTGGAGGTTCTTATGGGGTGAATACATTTCAGGAGTTCACAAAGAAACTTGAAAATATCTCAAAGAATAACAAAGCATGGAGCACCAAAACTTTGGCTACAGGCAACAACACATTTTCAATACAAGAAACCCAAATTCAGTCTAACATGAAATTCGAGAGAAGATGGCACAGTTGAGAACATAGGTTAGCTTAGTATTGAAACATATAAGTGGACATGCTGAGAAAGTAAATGCATTGAACTATCAGGCTAGAGCACCACTGGTGGAGGAGTATATTTATAAGAAGGATGTGAATTTTTTGAATGATCAAACGGGGGTTTCCGGACCAACGCCCAAGAATCCAATCAAGATACTTGGCGCCAAGGTCAAGGATATCAAGGTCGGAACTATAGTAACTACAATCATGAGGAGAACTATGTCCATGATGGAAACTACAATCGTGGTAACAACTACAACAGGAATGGGTATGGCAACAGAAATGACAAGAATGGTCCTTATATATTTCACCAGGAAATCGAGATAGAGGATCAAGTATGGGTCATATTGAAGAGATGATGAAAAGGTTTGACTCAACAGATGACAATATGAAAAAAATGTATGATGATTTATCAGGTATTGGTCATAAAGTTGAGTCACATGCAGTGTGTATTAGACAGATTGAGCAGCAGTTGAACCAGTTGTCTGCAAGTGCAAATTCGCGTCAACAAGAAACACTACCCAGCAACACTATCCAGAATCCATAGATTGACGGTTATTGCATATCAGTTACTACCATAGGTGGAAAGCAGACTATTGACCCTTCAATGTTGATTGGAGTTGAAAGTGAGAAAGAGGAAGAAGAGGATGAAGTTTAGGTAGTTAAGGAGCCGAAAGATCAGAATGAGAAGGAGGTTGAGGTGACGTAAAGGATCATTCTTATGTCGAGACCTCCACATCTCTTCCTACAAAGGTTGGTCAAGAAAGCAGAAGAAGGAAAGTACTGCAGGTTCCTAACTATGCTAAAGTAGTTGTCCATAAAAGTTCCTTTCATTGAGGCACTTGAACAAAGGCCCGGTCACGCAAAGTTTATGAAGGATTTGGTGACTAAGAAGACGTTCGTCAATTTCGAAGGTAATGACAAGTTGCAGCATTCTAGTGCTATTACTACTAGATCACTAGTGTAGAAGAAGGAGGATCCTGGTGCATTTATTATTCCATGTACTATTTGTATGTTGTATTTTGCAAAGGCCCTATGTAACTTGGGTGCTAGCATTAATGTGATTTCGTTGTCTATATATAAGAAGTTGTTCTTAGGGGCCCCAAACTGACTACAATGCGGTTACTTATGGCTAAAAGAGCTATGAAGAAATCGATTAGGGTGATTTAAGATGTCCTTGTGAAAGTTGAAGCGTTGATATTTCCGACGGCTTTATGATACCTGATTCTGAGGTTGACTTTGAAGTACCTATCATTTTAAGGATGTCGTTACTTGCTACTGGGTATGCATTGGTTGATATGGAAAAAGGGCAGATGAAGTTCCAATTGAATAATGAAGAAGTGAACTTCAATATCTGCAAATCAATGAAGCATCAAAGTGACCTTAAGGTGGTATCTGTAGTGAATCATATTGTTAAGGTAGTATCGAAGGTGTCTATTGATGAGAGATTTGGTGTTGAGGTGCTAGCCGTTGTGATCATGAATTTTTATGGAGATGGTATTGATGAATACCATGAGCTAGTTGTTGCAATTAATGGCGTTAATTTTTCTCGTGGTCAACCAAAGAAGCGGGATCTAGATTTAAAGAATCGAGGCAGTCAACCTGCAAAACCATCCATTTATGAGCCTCTAAAATCAGAATTTAAACCTCTTCCTTCTCATTTGCGGTATGTGCTCTTGGGCCAAAATAGTACTCTGTCGGTTATTATTGTTGCTGACTTAAATGAAGGGCAATTAGAGGCATTGATATCGGTATTGAAGTGATTCAAAAGTGTTATAGGATGGACCATTGCTGACATTATTGGTATTTCACCGGGTATTTGTTCTCACATAATTCAGTTTATGCTAGATAGAAAACCAAGTATTGAGCACCAAAGAAGATTGAATGCACCGATGCAAGAAGTTGTTAAAAAGGAAATTATTAATTGGGTAGATGCTATTGTCGTTTATCCTATTGCTGATAGTAGTTGGTTGTGTCTAGTTCAATGTGTTCCAAAGAAGGGAGGACTAATTGTAGTTCCAAATGTAAAGAATGAACTTGTTCCAATGAGGCCGGTGATTGGTTAGAGAGTTTGTATGAATTATCGCAAGTTAAATGTGTGGACTAAGAAAGATCACTTCCCAATGTCGCTCATGGATCAAATGTTAGATAGTTTTGTTGGAAAGGGTTGGTATTGTTTTCTTGATGGGTATTCGGGCTACAATCAGATTTCTATAGCTCCGGAAAATGAAGAGAAGACCACTTTCACTTGTCCTTACGAAAATTTTGCTTTCAGAAGGATGTCATTCGGGTTGTGTAATTCACCGACGACTTTTCAAGGTTGCATGATTTCTATATTTTCTTATATGGTGGAGGACACAATAGAGGTATTCATGGAAAATTTCTCAGTGGTTGGTGACTCATTTGATGATTGCTTGGTACATTTATGTGAAGTGCTAAAACGGTGTGAAGAGTGCAATCTTGTGCTCAATTGGGAGAAATGTCAATTTATGATGAAAGAGGGTATAGTTATGGGTCATAGAATTTCAAGGAAGGGCATCGTAGTTGATAGAGAAAAAGTTGAAGTGATAGAAAAACTACCACCATCGATCTTTGTGAAAGGTGTTAGAAGTTTTCTTAGGCATGCAGTTTATTATAGGAGGTTCATAAATTCATTGTGCATACTAATCATTCAGCATTATGGTATCTTATGGAAAAGAAGGATGCAAAACAAAGACTAACTGGATGGGTATTGTTGCTGTAAGAGTTTGATTTTGAGGTAAAATATAGAAAGGGGACATAAAACCAAGTGGTTTATCACTTGTCCAGATTAGAATTAGAGGCAATGATGAAGTTAGTTGATGGAGTTGAGAGAAATGATGTGTTCCCCCATGAACATGTATTGGCTGCTTCATTTGATCTTATCCCTTGGTTCACAGATTTAGTCAATTATTTGGCAAGAGATGTGGTGCCTTCGACTTTGTCATTCCACCAAAGAAGGAAATTAATGTTTGATATGAAAAAGTTTTTTCTAGGAAGAGCCTTACTTGTTTCATATATGTGCTGATGGGATTATTCATCGTTGTGTACCTGAGGTTGAGATGATGAGTTTATTGGATGATTGACATTCGTCTCTTGTTGGTGGTTATCATAGTGGTATTCAGACTGCTCATAAAATCTTGTTATGTGGGTATTATTGGCATATTGTTCACCAAGATGCTCATGATTTCGCCAAGTCTTGTAATCGCTACCAAAGAGAAGGAGGTATTTCAAGGAAGCAAGAACTCCCAATAACTCCTATATTGGTTATTGAGTTGTTTGATGCTTGCGGTCTTGATTTTATGGGTCCGTTTGTGAGTTCGAATGGAATGAAGTACATACTTGTAGCGGTTGACTATGTATCTAAATGGGTGGAAACTGTTGCGCTTTCAAACAATGAAGGGAAAAGTGTCACCACATTTCTAAAAAGAGTATTTTCTCTAGATGTGGTACATCAAGGGTGATTATTAGCAATGGCGGTTCCACTTTTGTAATAGGTTTTTCAAGGCATTTCTTGACAAGTATGGCGTTCATCATAGCGTAGCAACTTCTTATCATCCGCAGGCTAGCGGGCAAGTTGAAGTATCAAATAGAGAGATCAAGTAGATTCTTCCAAAGACTGTGAATGGAAAAAGAATTGGCTGGTCAAGAAAGCTTGATGATGCTCTATATTCCTATCGGACCATGTTCAAGACTCCCATAGGTATGTCCCCCTACCAACTTGTGTTCGGGAAGTCTTGTCATCTACCTATAGAGTTAGAAAACAAACGATATGGGCACTCAAGAAGCAGTATTTGGATTGGGATGTTGAATCAAGTCAAAGGTTGAATGATTTGAATGAGCTCGATGAGTTTCACCTAATAGCATATAAAAGTTCAGCTTTGTATAAGGAGAAAATGAAGAGGTACCATGATCGAAATATCGAAAAGCATGATTTTTTTCCTAGTGATTTGGTTCTCTTATTCAATTCAAGGTTGCGCTTGTTTCCTGGCAAGCTCAAGTCCAAGTAGACTGTGACGTTCAAAGTGGTAAAAGTGTTTTCACATGGAGCAGTTGAAGTAAAAAATAAGAAAGGAAGGAGGTTCAAGGTTAATGGTCAACGGATCAAAGTCTTCTTGGGCCAACAATAAGAGGTCAAAGAGGTGATCGTAGAATGCGACCTTGATAAGTCTGCATAATCAAGGGGGTCTACGTCGTGTCGCTACGTTAAATCAAGCGCTAATTGAGAGGCAATCCAAGATGTAAAATCCAGCTAATGTTAGGAATTTTTCTATTTTAGTATTTTGTAGGATATGTAATATTTTTTCTATTTTAGTTTTTTTTTTTAGGGTATGTAAGGATTTTTCTTGAGATTTTTATGTTTTGTCGAGTCCTAGTTTTGGCTGGATTAGGGTAGTATAGGGTCTATGTCCAGAAAGAGTCAAGAAAAATATAAAAAGGAAGTTCTAATGTTTGCTACGTATGCATGAAATCAAAGAAGAATCTAAAAATTTGTTGGTGTAGAGGGTCTACGGTTCCCATAGACAGCCTGTCATTCCATCGATACACCGTAGATGGCATTCGTATATTCCACGTATGTATTCTAAAAATTCATCAAGTATTGAGAGGAACCACGACACCCATCCATGGACCGTAGTTTCAACTATGGACCATCGATGGCGTTTCGTTGGTCCAAGACTGGTAAGACATGGTCGACCTGACCCACTACCATATTAATAATAAATCCCTTCAATTTTATTTTACATCCCCTATTTTCCTCTTTTCCCAACCGTTACAAACCGTTGATCCTCCATATTCCACCCATTCACATCCATTTACACCTTATCAAACTCCCATACTTCACCTTATAAATATATCTTCTTCCCATTTCTGCCATTCCGTCTTATTTTCACTTCTCCCAAATTTTTATACTTCTCCTAAAATCAAAGGTTGCGTGGTCGGTGTCAAGTAATTTCGGTGTCAAAAAGGTCTACAGGAACACACTCACACAACTTTGTACTACTTGAAAGGTACTGATTTTCAATTTGAACTTTTCAATTTGTAGTTGAAATCAAAAAGTTTCTACTTGACCAAGGGTATAAATTAATTGTTAAATTCGATATGAATAGTTAAAAAGTACCCTTGGAACGATGGTTTAGTGAGTGTTGTTGATTATTGTGATGAAAGCATGTGATTATTACATTCTAGTTGTGTTCTTGACTTAGGGTTTCGAAGATAATATTTGTGTATGTATGAATAGCATGATTGGAACCCTAAGGATAATAGAATAACATTAAAATATGTTGAAATGCATGATCTAGAAGTTTTTTGGTAGTTGAAATAATGATATTGTGAAATTTGGGAATGTGAATTTTGATCTGAAACAGTACTGGTCGATGACCATGACCTAGGGCTCGTGGGGAAACCTACGGATCGTAGGTCTGGTTCTGTTGATCAGTGACACAATCCAGTAGCCTAAGTAGTGAACCACAGTTTGGCTTAGGATTCGTCATTCCATCAATAGAACGATCTGATGCACCGTCGTTCCAATTTCTGAGACCAATTTTGAGACACCCTGACCTACGGTGGGCACCGACGGTCCATCGTTCCCTCTACGACCCATAGGTACTACCCGTAGGTCCCAAAAATAGTCACTGTCCAGAATGTTTTTTTATGTTCAAAATTTATTTTGTTTCTTTTTATTGGTTTGTATTGAGTAGTTTGAATACTAACAAGTGTCCCACAGGTATAATGCCGCCAAAGAGAGCACAGACCTACCAATGCAAGTATAAGTCCAAGTCAGTGGCACCCTCAGCTCGACAAATTGTTGATGGTGAAGATGAATCCAGTGCCAGTGAGTTTAAATTTAACTCGGGCACGACTAGGACCTCCCCTACGGCTCCTCTGACTATGAGAAAATGGGCGAGACAGATTGTCTTTGATGATAAGCATTCATCTAGTCAGGATGATGCCCCAGTCAAAGGAGGGGAGCAACTTTCGAATTCTCAAAATAGGGAGTCGTAGTCCGGCTCTTGCTCTAATTTTTTAGCAGCCTTGGCGTGTAACGCCACAAGTACGGGATTAGTTCATGATCCTCCCAGTACTCGATATGAGTCATTACTCTTATCTATGGAGTCGAACAGATAGTGTGTCCCCGGGATGTACCAAATATACGAGGATGGGATTTTAGTCAATGAGCATGAAAAGTTTGTCTGGACCATTATTGAGGAGTGATAGGTACTTACTAGGAGCCTCCACACGGTGCCATAGATTCATGACCTCTTCAAACGGAACAGATGCAAGTGGATGGCGGAGAATCCGAGCAAGTATAGCGTGAGACAGTGAGGGAGTTCTATGCTTCTTATACAGGTACTGTAGAGAATGTTATTCCACCACGAGCTAAGCCATTGGCTCACCCTCTATTGTTGACTATGTTTGTGCATGGTATCCCTATTGACCTATCGAAGACCACCATCCACTATTTTATTTACTGCCAGACCTATGCTTAGTCGATTAATATAGTTTAGTTTGACTATCGGATGGGAATAGTGCATAGCAGGGCTTTTATGAGGGACTCCGAGCAATAAGAGACCTTACTTCGATGGATGGATTAGCACATTACTGAAGAAGGAAAGAGCACTAACTGGGTGCATGATATGACACTGCTTATCCAGAAGGTGACCTTGAGCTTTGCAGCCAAGTTTTGGTGGTCCATCATACGGGCCAGATTGTCCGCCCACACTAGTGGACAATGTTGTGACTTGGACCCAGCAGTTATGCTTGCGACACTGATGGCGGGACTAAAAAATAAGTTTCACCTCAATTATTATAGCTGAGACACATGAGAGGGATTTTTGGAGGATGACCACCATGCCTTTACCCTTCCTCATTCTCCTTCTTTGTAGAGAGGCTACTGTGTTGGTTTGGCACTATGACAGGCTGATTGAGGCGACCAAAATGGTCGACATAGGACTGATAAAAGACAATGCAACACCAGTGCCTCCTGGAAATTTATACAGGTTGATTTGTCACCTTTGGTGGTGATATTGAGGTTAAGGTCGAGTAGGCATATGATTTATTCTTGCCTCTAGTGCGGAGACCAATATGCATGTTCCACTATCTAAATTATCCGGCCAGGATACGAGCACACCTCATGCTCCTACCCTTTTGAGTTTTTCATGTTGCCCCTCGCTCGAGTCCAAAATTTGGAGACTCAAATGGCCACTCTTTTACAATATATTTGGCCATAGATGAAGAAGTCTGTTGAGGAGTCAGAGGCACGGAAGGAGGCAACAGTTGATGTGAAGATCCTGGCAGTGCATCGAAAAATTGATGCATTTGATCTTAAGATGATGCAAAGGCCTCAGCCTACGGCCACTATTGATATGACTAATTTTCAGTTGGATTTGGCTAAACTCTGGGTTGATATTGATGCCTTAGCTGCTCCAGAGGTAGATGTCCTAGAGTTTACACCAGAGGAGCATGTCGGTGATGTGGTGTTGAGTGTATTACTTAGAGGGGACACACCTTCTCTTGACCCCCCCCTTGTGTGGCTGGAAAGAACACACATACTTATGAGCCGACTACTGATCCAGAGGAGGAAAGACGGGCCATAAAGAGGGAGAGGTAGCAGTTTGAGGCATCCCAGCGACAGTCTATACTTGATGAGGAGTTGTGGGGGCAGAAGAGAGCGAGGGAGTTGGTTGTGGGTGCATATGCATCGATGAGCACTATTGATGGTGTTCCTACTATTATTGAGGGCGTTACTGAAGGCATCACTTTTGATGATCCAACGTGTTTCAGGAAACCAAACCCACCCACTTCTTGATGGGTCATCGACGCTTATGTGCCACAAGTTTGTCTCATCCTATATATCACATTTCTTTGTGCATTGAGGGTAATTGCACCATATTTTTGTGGGGGTGGGGTGAATGGATTGTGAGTGTTAGAGTGAAATCTAAACAACCCAACTAACAATCCTTCCTTGGGATTTTCTTGCCTATGTTCTTTTTCCCCAATGAACTGGTTTAATTTCTATTGAATCGGCATGTTTAGGATAGTGTAAGTGTAAAAGTAGACCAAATGAAAGCATGTTGGCAAAAGAGCATGTAAATTGATGCCCCTCCAAATGTTTATGTGCTATATCTATGTGTGCTTGATGAGTTGAATGTTTTGGACCTTTTTATGACATGAAAGGAACTGATATTACAATTTGACTTAAGCTATAACTTGAACCAAATACATTAATCATTTGATAGTGAAACAAGGTACATGTGTGAGTGAGGTTGTTTGTTTATTCATATATCGCTTGCCAATCAAGAAGTTTCCCCATTAGTATTGCTAAGATGATTTAGACTGGGAATTGGAAAATAATCATAAGCCATTGTTGATAATGAGTCCACTTAAGCCTAAAAAGCATCCAACCAAAAGAAATAAATGCTCCCTTCGATCCAAATGTTTAAGCTTAATGAATACCATTTTTTCCAATACCTTCCCTGAAAATATGTGTGTCCCTAGTCCTTGGTTCCCCTTGGAGATTGTTCACCTCAACTCTGGCTAAAAGCCTAAGTTGAGGGTGGCTACGTCAGAAATTTACCTTGATTTTGGCCCTGGTCCTCACTAGGATATCGTGAACCTCAACTCATGCAAAATACATAAGTTGAGGGTGACTATTGTGAAGATAAATAACAAAGAAAGGGTAAGAAAAGAGTTGTTTGTAGAGAAAGAAAAGATGAGCAAAAATGTACAGAAGAATGGTGTGACCGAACAAAAAAAACAAACGAATGACAATGCTTGAATAAAAAGATAAAGAAAATATGAAACAAGCAAGATTGTCAAACAAAAATCACATTTGCGCTTAAATAAATCATAAGGAGAAGAGCAGAAAACAAGGCGATGTCAGAATTGGTTCTAAAAGAGGTAAAATTGCCAATGTAATGTGAAGGACGAAAGAAAAGTCACTTAATATCCAAATATACCACACCTGACCCATAACCTATGTTACAAGCTAAGAAAGTCCTATAGTGATCATAAGTAACCAGTCTGGAAATTTAATGCATGGAAAATAAGGGGAAGCCTATGGGATTGAGCACAAACTGTATTTGAATTCACTTTTGAGTGTGATTGTTTACCAAGTCCCTAACTAAAACATCAAATATTGTGTGAAAAAAGGGATTTCTTTGTAGTAAGGGTAAAAGTTTCATTGTTAAAGATTTAGTATCTTGGTGATTGTTGTTTATGTATATGAATGTGTCTATCGGTGTGTCTATGCCATGAATTGATCCGCATGAGTTAGCTTGTTAAGTCTAAATAAAATGGTTTGTACTGTTCTGAAAATATTTAAGAGGGTGATTTTTCAAAAATGTCATGTGATTGCTTGAGAAGATTCTTCATCCTATATATTATGCGAGCAAGGCTTTAAATATTTCTCAAAAGAACTACACGGTCACTGAATAGAAATTACTTGTTGTAGTCTTTGTGTTTGAGAAATTTAGATCCTATTTGTTGGGCACTAAAATCATTGTGCATACTAATCATTCAGCATTATGGTATCTTATGGAAAAGAAAGATGCAAAACAAAGACTAACTGGATGGGTATTGTTGCTGTAAGAGTTTGATTTTGAGGTTAAATATAGAATTGGGGAAAAAAACCAAGTGGTTGATCACTTGTCAAGATTAGAATTAGAGCCAATGACGAAGTTAGCTGATGGAGTTGAGATAAATGATGCGTTCCCCCATGAACAGGTATTGGTTGCTTCTTTTGATCTTATCCCTTGGTTCACAGATTTAGTCAATTATTTGGCAAGAGATGTGGTGCCTTCGAATTTGTCATTCCACCAAAGAAGGAAATTTATGTCTGATGTGAAGAAGTTTTTCTGGGACGAGCCTTACTTATTTCATAAATATGCTGATGGGATTATTCATCGTTGGGTGCCTGAGGTTGAGATGATGAGTTTATTGGAGGATTGTCATTTGTCTCTTGTTGGTGGTAATCACAGTGGTATCCGTACTACTCATAAAATATTGTTATGTGGGTATTATTGGCCTACTATTCACCAAGATGCTCATGATTTCACCAAGTAATGTGATCGCTGCCAAAGAGAATGAGGTATTTCAAGAAAGCCAGAACCCCCAATGACTCCTATACTAGTTATTGAGTTGTTTGATGTTTGGGGTCTTGATTTTATGGGTCCTTTTGTGAGCTCGAATGGAATGAAGTACATACTTGTAGTGGTTGACTATGTATCTAAATGGGTGGAAGCTGTTGCGCTTTCAAACAATGAAGGGAAGAGTGTCACTACATTTCCAAAAAGAGTATTTTCTCTAGATTTGGTACACCAAGGGTGATTATTAGTGATGCAGGTTGCACTTTTGTAATAGGTTATTCAAGGCATTGCTTGACAAGTATGGTGTTCTTCATAGCGTAGCAACTTCTTATCATCCGCAGTCTTGCGGTCAAGCTCAAGTATCAAATAGAGAGATCAAGTTGATTATTCCAAAGACTGTGAATGCAAAAAGAATTGGCTGGTCAAGAAAGCTTGATGATGCTCTATAGGCCTATCGCACCATGTTCAAGACTCCCATAGGTATGTCCCCCTACCAAGTTGTGTTTGGGAAGTCTTGGCATTTGCCTGTAGAGTTAGAGAACAAAGTGAGATGGGCACTCAAGAAGCAGTATTTGGATTGGGATGTTGAATAAAGTCAAAGGTTGAATGATTTGAATGAGCTCGATGAGTTTCACCTAAAAGCGTATAAAAGTTCAGCTCTGTACAAGGAGAAAATGAAGAGGTACCATGATCAAAATATCGAAAAGCGTGAGTTTGTTCCTGGTGATTTGGTTCTCTTATTCAATTCAAGGTTGCGGTTGTTTCTTGGCAAGCTCAAGTCCAAGTAGGTTGGGACGTTCAAAGTGGTAAAAGTGTTTTCACATGGAGCAGTGGAACTAGAAAATAAGAAATGAACGAGGTTCAAGGTGAATGGTCAACGGATCAAAGTCTACTTGGGCCAACAGGAATAGGTCAAAGAGGTGATCAAAGAATGGGACATTGATAAGTTTGAGTAATCAAAGGGCTCTACGTCGTGTTGCTACATTAAATCAAGCGTTACTTGAGAGGCAATCCAAGATGTAAAATCTAGCTAATATTACGAATTTTTCTATTTTAGTATTTTTTAGGATATGTAATGACTTTTCCATTTTATTATTATTTTAGGGAATGTAAGGATTTTTCTAGTGATTTTTATGTTTTGTCGAGTCCTAGTTTTGGCTGGATTAGGGTAGTATAGTGTATCTGTTTAAAAAGAGTCAAGAAAAATATATAAAGGAAGTTCTAATGTTTGCTACGTGTGCAGGAAATCAAGGAAGAATCTAAAAAATTCTTGGTGCAGAAGGTCTATGGTTCCCATAGACAGTCAGTCATTCCACCGATAGATCGTAGATGGCATACGTAGATCCCACGTATGTATTCTGAAAATTCATCAAGTATTCAGAGGAACCACGGCACCCATCCACGGACCGTAGTTTCAACTATGGACCATCGATGGCGTATCGTTAGTCTAAGACTGGTAAGACATTGTCAACCCGACCCACTACTATAATAATAATAATAAAGCCCATCAATTTTATTAAACATCCCCTATTTTCCTCTTTTCCCAACCATTACAAACTGTTTATCCTCCATATTCCACCCCTTCACATCCACGTATACCCTTTCAAACTCACATACTTCACCTTATAAATATATTTTCTTCCCATTTCTTCCATTCTGTCATATTTTCACTTCTGCCAAATTCTTATCCTTCTCCTAAAATCAAAGGTTGCGTGGTTGGTGTCAAGTAATTTCAGTGTCAAAAAGGTCTACAGGAACACACTCACACAACTTTGTACTACTTGAAAGGTACTGATTTGGAATTTGAACTTTTCAATTTGTAGTTGAAATCAAAAAGTTGCTACTTGACCTTGCATATAAATTAATTGTTAAATTATATATGAATAGTTAAAAAGTACCCTTGGAACGATGGTTTAGTGAGTGTTGTTGATTATTGTGATGAAAGCATGTGGTTATTACATTCTAGTTGTGTTCTTGTCTTAGGGTTTCGAAGTTAATATTTGTGTATGTATGAATAGCATGATTTGAACCCTAGGGATAATAGAATAACATTAAAATATGTTGAAATGCATGTTCTAGAAGTTCTTTGGTAGTTGAAATAATAATATTATGAAGTTTGGGTAAAATGTGAATTTTGATCTGAAACAGTACTGGTCGATGACCATGATCTAGGGGTCATGGGGCAACCTACGGATCGTAAGTATGGTTACATTGATCAGCCACACAATCCAGTAGCCTAAGTTGTGAGCCACAGTTTTGCTTAGGATTCGTCGTTCCATCGACAGACCGATCAGATGCACTGTCGTTCCAATTTCTGAAACCAATTTTGAGACACCCTGACCTACGGTGAGCACCGATGGTCCTTCGTTCATTCTACGGCCCATAGGTACAACTCGTAGGTCCCAAAAATAGTCACTGTCCAGAATGTTTTTTTAAGTTCAAAAATTATTTTGTTTCTTTTTCTTGGTTTGTATTCAGTAGTTTGAATACTAACAAGTCTCCCACAAGTACAATGGCGCTAATGAGAGCACATGCCTACCAATGCAAGTATAAGTCTAAGTCAATGGCACCCTCGGCTCGACAACTTGTTGATGGTGAAGCTGAATCCAGTGCCAGTGAGTCTGAATTTAACCCGGGTACGACTAGGACTTTCTCTATGCCACCTCTGACTATGAGGAAACGAGTGAGACGGATTGTCTTTGATGATGAGCATTCATCTAGCTATGATGATGCCCTAGTTTGAGGAGGGGGCAGCTTTCGAATTCTGAGAATAGGGAGTCGTAGTCCAACTCTTTCTCTAATTCAGTAGCAGCCTTGGCGTGTAATGCCACATATACGGGATTAGCCCATGATCCTCCTGGTACTCCATATGAGCCAGTACTCTTATCTATTGAGCCGAACAGATATTGCGTCCCCGGGATGTACCAAATATACGAGGATGGGATTTTTTTCAATGAGCATGAGAAGTTTGCCTGGACTATTACTGAGGAGTGATGGGTACTTACTAGGAGCCTCCACACGGTGCCAGAGATTCATGACCTATTCCAATGGTACAGATGCAAGTGGATGGAGGAGAATCCTAGCAAGTATAGCTCGTAGACAGTGAGGGATTTCTATGCTTCCTATGCAGCTAATGTTGAGAACACTATGCCACCATGAGCTAATCCATTGGCTCACCCTCCATTACTGACTATGTTGGTGTAGGGTATCCCTGTTGACCTTTCGGAGACCACCATCCACTATTTTATTTACGGCCACACGTATGCTTTGTTGCTTAATATACTTGAGTATGAATATCGGATGGGGATAGTGCAGCAAGAGACCTTAATTTGATAGATGGATCACCACATTACTGAGGAAGGAGAGAGCACTGACTTGGTGTGCGATATGACACTGCCTATCCGGAAGGTGACCATGAGCTTTGCAGCCATGTTTTGGTGGTCCATCATACGGGCTAGATTGTCCCCCTACACAGGTGGACAATGTTGTGACTTGGACCCGACGGTTATGCTTGCGGCACTGATGGTAGGACTGAAAAACTAGTTTCACTTAGATTATTATAGCTGAGACACATGAGAGGGCTATTTGGAGGATGACCACCATGACTTTACCCTTCCTTATTTTCCTTCTTTGTAGAGAGGCTACTACATCGGTTTGGCACTGTGACAGGCTGATTGAGGTGACCAAGATGGTCTACATGGGTCTGATAAAAGACGATGCAAATCCAGTGGCTCCTAGAAAGTTATACAGGTTGATTTGCCACCTTTGGATGGTGATATTAAGGTTGAGGTCAAGAAAGCATATGATTTATTCTTACCGCTAGTGCGGAAACCAATGTGCATGTTCCCCTATCTAAGTTATCTGGCCAGGATACGAGCACACCTCATTCTCCTACCTTTTTTTGGTGTTTCATGTTGTCCCTCGCTCGAGTCAAAAATTGGAGACTCAAATGGCCACTCTTTTACATCATATTTGGCCATAGATGAAGAAGTCTGATGAGGAGCCAGAGGCACGTATAGAGGCAGAAATTGATGTGCAGATCCAGGCGGTGCATCGGAGGATTGATGTATTTGAGCTTAAGATGATGGAAAGGCCTCACCCTAGGGCCACTATTGATATGACTATTTCCGTCGGATTTTGCCAAATTCTGGGATGATATTGATGCCTTAGCTGCTCCAGAGGTGGATGTCCTAGAGTTTGCACCAGAGAAGGATATCAGTGATATGGTGCTGAGTGTATTATTTAGCGAGGACACACCTTCTCTTGTCCCTCCTCCCTCGTGTGGCTGGAATGTAAACACATACTTCAGAGCTGACTACTGATCCAAAGGAAGCAAGATGGGCCAGAAAGAAGGAGAGGTAGAAGTTCGAGGTAGCCCAGTGACAGTCTATACTTGATGAGGAGTTGTGCTGGCAGCAGAGAGCGAGGGAGTTGGTTGCGGGTTCATTTGCATCGAGGAGCACTACTGATGGTGTTCCCACTATTATTGAGGGTGTTACTAAGGGCATCTCTTTTGATCATCCAGCGTGTTCCGGGCAACCAAACCCATCCTCTTCTTGATGGGTCTTCGGCTCTTATGTGCCATAGGTTTGTCTCATCCTATATATTACATTTCTTTGTGCATTGACGGTAATTGGACCATATTTTTTGGGGGTAAGGTGAATGGATTGTGAGTGTTAGAGTGAAATCTGAATAACCCAACTCACAATCCTTCCTTGGGGTTTTCTTGCCTATGTTCTTTTTCCCCAAGGAACTGGTTTAATTACTATTGAATCGGCATGTTTAGGATAGTATAAGTGTAAAACTAGACCAAATGAAAGCATGATGGCAAAAGAGCATGTAAATTGATACCCCTCCAAATGTTTGTGTGCTATATATGTGTGCTTGATAAGTTGAATGTTTTGGATGTTTTTATGACATAAAAGGAACCTATATTACAACTTGACTTAAGCTAGAACTTGAACCAGATACATTAATCATTTGATAGTGAAACAAGGTGCATGTGTGCGTGAGGATGTTTGTTTATTCATATATCGCGTGCCAATCTAGAAGTTTCCCCGTTAGTCTTGCTAAGATGATTTAGACTGGAATTGGAAAATAATCATAAGTCATTGTTGATAATGAGTCCATTTAAACCTAAAAAGCATCCAACAAAAAGAAATAAATGTCCCCTTCGATCCAAATGTTTAAGCCTAACGAATACCATTTTTTCAATACCTTCCCTAAAAATATGTGTGTCCCTAGTCCCTGGTTCCCCTTGGAGATTGTTCACCTCAACTCTGGCTAAAAGCCTAAGTTGAGGCTGGCTACGTCAGAAATTTCCCTTGATTTTGGCCTTGGTCCTCACTACGATATCGTGAACCTCAACTCATGCAAAATACATAAGTTGAGGGTGGCTATTGTGAAGATATATAACAATGAAAGGGTATGAAAAGAGTCATTTGTAGAGAAAGTAAAGATGAGTAAAAATGTAGAGAAGAATGGTGTGACCGAACAAACAAAAGAAAAAAATGATAATGCTTGAATAAAAAGATAAAGAAAATATGAAACAAGCAAGATTGTCAAACAAAAATCACATTTGCGCTTAAATAAATCATAAGGAGAAGAGCAGAAAACAAGGCGATGTCAGAATTGGTTCTAAAAGAGGTAAAATTGCCAATGTAATGTGAAGGAGGACAGAAAAGTCACTTAATATCCAAATATACCACACCAGACCCACAGCCTATGTTACAAGCTAAGAAAGTCCTATAGTGATCATAAGTAACCAGTCTGGAAAGTTAAAGTGTGGAAAATAAGGGCAAGCCTATGGCATTGAGTACAAACTATATTTGAATTCACTTCTGAGTGTGATTGTTTACCGAGTCCCTAACTAAAACATCAAATATTGTGTGAAAAAGGGGATTTCTTTGCTGTAAGGATAAAAGTTTCATTGTTAAAGATTTAGTATCTTGGTGATTGTTGTTTGTGTATATGAATGTGTCTATTGGTGTGTCTATGCCATGAATTGATCCGCATGAGTTAGCTTGTTAAGTCTAAATAAAAAGCTTTGTACTGTTCTAAGAATATTTAAGAGGGTAATTGTTAAAAAATGTCATGTGATTGCTTGAGTTTGTGTGTTGCTTCTGCATGAGTGTCGTTTAGAGTTTGTTGTGTCGTTTAAGGACAAGCAAAGATTTTATGTTGAGGGTGTTGATGTACCATGAGTTGATGTTTGTGTAATCAGCGACACAACTTCCGATGCAAGTGTCTACCATCGTGCAATAGTATAATAACCCAACCAAGGGTTGGGGTCGAGTCCCAAGGGAGTGGATTCGAGAATTAATAGAAAAATAAAATTCAGTTATAACTAGTCATAGCTAAAGACATTAACGATTAAAAGCATTGTAAATTAAGGGGGCGACATAAGAGTGTCAATTAACAATGGGGGTTTTGTCACAAATATAGCAAAAACAGTAGAAATAACAAAGAAATATATGAATGAGAGGGGATTCTTGGGATGTGACCGGAATATGGGTTAATCTAAATTATTGCGTATATGCTTTCGATAGAAATTTGTAGAGTAATAGTGACTAGGCTAAGCTATACGTGGGAATAAATTCTTTCTAGAGAAACTTACCCCGTTTCAAATGGGTTCCTCTCGGACACCCACTTGCCGCATGAAGACTAGCCTACGCCTTACCCCACTCACTCTCTCGAGTTGAGTGTTAGGATATGGGACTAGGGTTCACTCTCTCGAGCTGAACCTCATGTCGACCCACTCCTTAGGCCATGAATCTAGTAGTCTTGGTTTCGCGACCTCTCTCTCGAGCAAGCCAAAAACACATAAATAAACTTGTATTTGCAACTACAAATTTGTTAAATTCAACCACAACTACTAGATGAAATCACCATTAAACTACATCTAATCTATCAGCAAGAAAGACCCAACAACAATCTTAACCCATATTCGTTAAATCACACCCCAAGAATTGGGGGTTTTAGCCACACATCAAGAGATACAAATTTATACGTATATGAGCTTGCATTCAAATGGGTATGATGATTTAAGTCTTGTTACAGGCCAAGAATGAAAAATCCAAGAGTCCCAAGTCCAAATCCTTAGAGATGAAACTCTCTTCTTCTTCAAGTTTTCAAAACCCTCTCAAACTCAGAGCAAAAATAAAAAGTACTATTCTACATGAAAATTGTAATAATTGTTCCACACTAAAAATCTCGGATCGATACTAAAATTATCATATTAAGCTAAAACTCTCTACGAGTATTTATAGTTTTAAAGAAATTTTTGTTGCAGCAAACCATTCGGCGACATGATTCAGAATCGCCGATCAACTCGGCGATTCACCCCTTGATGTAGTTCATCCCCGTCTTGCACCATCCTTCAACATCATCGTGTTGTGAGTCATTAGGTGACATAGTACTGCCTCGCGGAACATCTCGGCGAAGCGCCAACTGCTCCCCTTTTCCACCGACTTGATCCTTTCCTTCAGGGCTCAGCACACTGGAACAAAAGGCGAAGTAAGACCCTTCGGCGACTCGCCAAGTGGACTCGGCGATCCTCAGGCCTTTATTTTCTTCGTTCTTTTCAGTCTTTTCGTTTCTTTTTGCGAAGTAGTGTTCATGCTCTCCTTTAATCTTCAAATACCTGAAACTTAAGGGTTTTCATCAGATATTGAGATAAAATAAGCATTTGAGGACATAATTTCTATTAAAATATATCCCTAAATGAGTCCAATTTATGGACTCATCAACACCCCCAACTTAAACTTTTTCTTGTCCTCAAGCAAACTCAAGTTCAGTCGTTCAAAAAGGGTGTCTCAAACAGTGCTACACAAGACTTAATCATGAATACACACAACAAGACACAATTTACTTATGCAAAGATCAAATGTGTACTCAAAGATTCAAGTTGTGACTCACCAATATCAAAGAATCTCATTCTCACAAAACCTGCTTCAAATGCAAGTTCAAGCTCAACTATAGTTTTCAAACGCCCTCACAGAAAGGATGATTCCATAATCACACAATGATTCAAAGTTAAAAGCTTCGGAATCAGATGCAACGCTCACTCACACAAGGAAGAACACAATGCATGCTATCACCCATAGGTTTGCCTATATTTTCCGATCAACATTTGTTTCAGCTCACTCAAGATCAAAAAGGTCTTTTTAAGGCTTGTAATGGGGTTGAGTGCAAAGGTATGGTCATTTAGACTAAGTGACTTTCATCCTCATGAAATGTAATGCTCACAACACTTCCTTTCCTTTTCCTTCATCATTCTCTTTAGTGCTCATAAGTCATCCTATTATTCACTTTCCATGGATTGTTTGAGAACCCCATTTCATTTGTACCTTTATTTCACAACTTTCTTTTTCATTCTTTTACTTTTTCTTTCTCTTTTTCTCTCTTTTTTTTTTAATATGGAGGGGTTCCATTTTCCTTAAATCCATGGGTGAGAGGAGACTTTCCTTTCACTTCTTGACTTCTCCTTTTCTTTTCACCACACCCCCAACTTAGGTTTCTGTCCTAAGTTGGCTATTCAACTAACCACAATTCAAGAGGATTATAGGTAACAGATTAAGAAAGGTTATGGTTTCATCATGTTTCTTTCAAAGAAAGGTAAGGCTCAAGGGATCTTCAAAAGAGAATAACATGCTCACATGGTAGGTCACAAAAAGAGGTATATGTCAAATTGGCTCACACTCTTAGAATTTGCCTAAGATCATATCAAAAGATAGCATCACTTAGTTGATCGGACCAATGGGGCAAATTCTAGGATCTATCATGCATGGTTCAAAATAAGCTCATCACACAAGGCATCGACACTAAAGTCAAACAAGACTCCACACTTTCGCTAATGTGCAATGACCATTACAAGAGACTTAATTTGATAAAAGGGCTAATCACAAGGAGATGCAAAGAGTTCACATATTGCTTATGCAACTTCATTTGGCCTTGTCGTAGCCGTGCATTCATGTTCGTTCGATTGAGAGCACAATTCAAGTCATCGATATTGATCGGAACCGAGACTTAAATTTTGCAAAAGAACAGCCACATTCAAGAGCATATAAAAGGTGGCGAAAATGTGCGAAAAATATAAAAAAAATTGGAAGGGTCAAAATCGTCTTGCAATTAAAAATAAAAGGAGCCATAAGCTCAAACATCCACAGAAAGCAGATAAGAAACAATTTTAAAGCAGAACAACCCAAATATATACACAGAACATAACTATCAACACAAAAGGTGTGGACCTCACCTCACCACAAATAAAAGCAATTTGTCCTCAAATGTAATTAACCACAGAATCCAAAAGGGTAAAATAAAGAAAGACAGAGAGGTAGGTAAAAAGGGGATCCTGGCTAATTGGTCGCTCCATCTTTCTGGGCTTCAGTGCCTAAAGTGACCTCCAGAAGGACCAGCTCCACTGGATCCAGCAACAGGTGCTAAGGAAGCCTACACCGCAGCATCTATCATGATTGCTTTCGTCTCGTTCAGGTCTTCATATGCAGCTCCCTTAGTCTCTTCATGCATCTTTTCATCAGTCTCTGCTTCTGACTCAGGGTCGGCTATCTATCCTCATATCCAGTGGTTGCCTGAGGCATCTCAGGCATGTCTGGAATCTCCACTGTTCCAAAGACCATGGACACATCGGTGGACTCAAGCGGTCTACATCTTTTCGCAGTTCAGCAATGACAGCTTTTAAAGCCGTCACCTCCTCTGTGGACCCTTGGTTTTGCTCACACACCGCTATCCTGGCCGCTAAGGCATCAATAGTGGTGCTCAAAGATGTCACAACATCAGTTAGGGCAGTCTGGATCATGCCTGGAATAGAGGCCTCTAGACTAGCAGCCCTACAATCAACAGAAATGGCCATCTGTCCCATCCGGAGTATGGAAGCCTGGGTGAGTAGAAGTCGGGAAGCAGCAACAACAATAGTGGGTCTTGATGATCATGCAGCAGCAGAAGAACCTGGAGTATCAGCGGGAGTAACAGTGGCAATGGATATACCTGAAGGCCCAGGGTCCGCAGTGGGCAGAGGTGCCTCTGCAGGCGATGATTTTGTGTTTACTAACTCCATCGATGCTGCATTTTTCCTTTCTGCTTGATCCTTGAAGTACTCGGCTTCGATCCTCCGGATGTTAGTAGAGGCTGTGGGCATCACTTCCATATCCTTCTTGGCATCTCGAGGCACTCGGGCTCGTTTGCATAATTCTGTGATCAAGTCTTGCATGCATGAGTATCTCTGAAGCAATTATTGTACCCAAGTTTATCTGAGTTTCTTCTACGATGCAACCCAGGCAAGCTGCCTTGGCAAGGCGAAGGATCTACTCATTTTGGGATGGCATAATTGCGCTGCTGATAAAACCGAACCAAAACTTTGCGGCTATGTGTAGTTCTTTCTTTTCAATCGAAACTCCTTCCGCCGACCACTTTGGAGTCTCATCTAAAATTAGTGGGGCTAACCACTTTTTCATCTCATCCAGCTTCTTTGTTCTGATCAAGTACTGGCAGTGATCCCCAATATTTGTGGGCATGCCCAAGACTGCATTGTTTTCCTCACTATCGCACTTCACCCTCCTACCTCTGACAACTACATAGTCAACTTTTTTGAAGGCTGCTGCTAGTTGCTTTTGCTGGGGAATTAGTGCACTGTATGCACTATAGACCTCTCTTACCCAGTTTGGAATGTAAGGGCCACGGGGTTTGGTGAAGATTTGGAACTTGTGGTATCTCAGACACTCCATTATCTCTGGGTGCCTGTCTATAACCCCATCTATGGACATACGCTTTTCCTTCAGATTTGTCCTCAGCCTCTCAACCTTTACTCGATTCATTGATTTACGCAGAGGACATTGTACTGGAGATGTTGATATCATTGCTTGCTCTGGAACTGGAGGTATAGTAGTGGTAGGCTGGGGAGTCCTGGCCCTGGATGGATCATTAAGCTTCTTAGTTCGCCATTCAGCCCTCTGTGCTGTTAGCAGATCATCCTCGTCAGAACACATACCTTCACTTTCAGATTTGGTTGGGGTCATTTCTGTAAAAACCCATTACTGCCAGTGCTTGCATCTGATAACTTAAGGGTCTTGTGTTTGCCCTTGCCTTTTTCACCAGTTATGGAAAGTTTAGCAACCTTGCTTCTGCATGCATCTGCATCCTCGTTGATTGTAATCTCTTTTGTTTTACCTTGGGGTGGCCTACTTCTTCCTACAACTTTAGATCTAGTCATTTCTGCAAAGAATTCAGAAGAAGTTAAAACAACTAAATCAAATTCAGAGGAGCATAATTGCAGAAAAACTTGCTGAATAGATCGGCGAGTCGCCAAGTTACTTTGGTGAGCTAAATTTTATCCGTCGAAAGTTACAGAACCCTTATCACAAGTAGCATGAAATTAAAGGCGAGATGGGGTCACTTGGCGAACCGCCCAGTGATTCGGCGAGCTCGCCTCAGCACGTCAATAGTCTAAATTTATCAGAAAGGCCAACACACGACATAGAATAAAATTACTTGCAATGAGAGTATAAATATCACAATTAAATGTAGGGTTTGGAAAACCAACCTTTTACGCAGATTAAGTCAAAATTGTGATGCTAGGTAGCAACTTAGTACAAATCCAAGCACTTCTAAAGCAGCTAGAATACTTACAAGGTGCGAAAATTCTAAACATACTAGGTAGGTGCGATTTTGCAAAAATCGAGAGAAAATATGAAAAAGGTTGAAAGTCAAGACCCGTGCCTTTATAAAAACTATCCAGATCTCACCCGTTCGGCGACATTAGTCATGCTCGTCGAACCACTCGGTGACACACCAAATGATCACTTACCTCGTCAAGTTTTGTAGGACCTCCAGTTAATGTGGTGTCCAAACAGCGGTCCACGTCGGGGTTGCCGACATGATCGGCGACTCGCCAATAATTTCTTGGGCTCACCGAGTTTTACAGAATCCAATTTGAAGATGTCTTGAGTTAAACGGTGGATTAGGTCGGGTTCACCGACCACTTTGGCTACTCGCCGACTGGACTTGTTTCTCGCCACCCTACACTTTTTCGAACACTTTCCACACTTCAACCTGTAAAAACAACACACCATTATTTTACCAAAATACAAATAAAAGCAATAAAAAAGCTTTTGGGTTGCCTCCCAAACAATGCCTTATTTAACGTCGTGGCACGATGCAACTCCTCACTCAAGTTCCATTAGTGAGGTTTGCCTCATTTTCATAAGGCCACCCCCTCTTTTGGCTCTGGGTAAAGAGAAGATAGCACTTGGTCCATCAGGGACCTTTGTCATCATTCACACTCATTCTTACTATTTCAACACACAAACAATCAAAACAAAACTAAAAATTAAGTAAGTATCACTATAACTAACAAAAACAAAATTCAACTTAACAAAAAATTCTCAAGTAACACCATTCCCCGGCAGCGGTGCCATTTTGATTTTTGTGTAATCAACGACACAACTTCTGATGCAAGTGTCTACGATCGTGCAATAGTATAATAACCCAACCAAGGGTTGGGGTCGAGTCTCAAGGGAGTGGTTTCGAGAATTAATAGAAAAATAAAATTCAGTTCTAACTAGTCGTAGCTAAAGACATTAACGATTAAAAATATTGTAAATTAAAAGGGGGACACAAAAGTGTCAATTAACAATGGGGGTTTTGTCACAAACATAGCAAAAATAGTAGAAATAACAAAGAAATCTATGAATGAGAGGGGATTCTTGGGATGTGACCAGAATACGGGTTAATCCAAATTATTGGGTACATTCTTTCGATAGAAAATTTGTAGAGTAATAGTGACTAGGCTAAGCTATACGTGGGAATAAATTCTCTCTCGAGAAACTTACCTCATTTAATATGGGTTCCTCTCGGACAGCCACTTGCCGCATGAAGACCAGCCTACTCCTTACCCCACTCACTCTCTCGAGCTGAGCATTAGGAAAAGGGACTACGGTTCACTCTCTCAAGTTGAACCTCATGTCGACCCACTCCTTAGGCCATCAATCTAGTAGTCTTGGTTTCTCGACCTCTCTCTCGAGCAAGCTGAAAACACATAAATAAACTTGTATTTGCAACTATAAATTTGTTAAATTCAACCACAACTACTAGATGAAATCATCATTAAACTACATCTAATCTATCAGCAAGCAAGACCCAACAACAATCTTAACCCATATTCTTTAAATCACACCCCAAGAATTAGGGTTTTTAGTCCATATCAAGAGATAGAAATTTATACCTAAATGAGTTTGCATTCAAATATGTATGAAGATTTAGGTCTTGTTTCAGGCCAAGAATGAAGAATCCAAGAGATCCAAGTCCAAATCCTTAGAGATAAAACCCTCTTCTTCTTCAAGTTTTCAAAACCCTCTCAAACTCAGAGCAAAAATAAAAAGTACTATTCTATATGAAAATTATAATAATTTTTCCACACTAAAAATCTCTAATTGATACTAAAAATATCATACTAAGCTAAAACTCTCTACGAGTATTTATAGTTTTAAAGATATATGTGCTGCAGCGGACCATTCGGTGACATTAGTCGGAATCACCGATCAACTCGGTGATTCGCCCCTTGATATAGTTCATCGTCGTCTTGCACTATCCTTCAGCATCGTCGTGTTCTGGGTCATTGGGCGACATAGTACTGCCTCGCGGAACATCTCGACGATGCGTCGACTGTTCCGCCGACTTAATCATTTCCTTCAGGGCTCAGCACACTGGAACAAAAGGCGAAGTGAGACCCTTCGGCGACTTGCCAAGTGGACTCGGCGATCCTCAGGCCTTCATTTTCTTCAATCTTTTCAGCCTTTTCGTTCCTTTTGCGAAGTAGTGTCCATGCTGTCCTTCAATATTCAAATACCTGAAACATAAGGGTTTTCATCAGATATTGAGATAAAAAAAGCATTTGAGGACACAATTTCTATTAAAATATAGCCCTAAATTGGTCCAATTTGTGGACTCATCATGAGTTTACGGCATTTTTTATGCATTAAATTTGAAGTTATGCATGAGTCTTAGGAATTTAGTTATTAGATCTGATGGTTTTTGATTGATTTTTGCATTAAATAGGTTTTGGGAGTACTGGTGTTGAAAGTGCTTGAAATAGCTGCAAGTTGGCAACAGACGAGCCCACATATGAGCCGTCGTTCCTTCGATGAGCCCACCTACGAGCCGTCATTCCTTCGACAAGTCGTAGGTGGTAGGCGTGGGTGAACTCTCAAGGAAAATGGACTGAGCTTGGAATGAAGTGACTAACGTACCATAGGTCCTCCAATGAGCCGTCGATAAGAAGTCGTGGGTGACTTCAAAGAAGATGAGTTCCTTTCCATGAACGACGATCAAACAGGACATGTCGTGCTTAGATATATGAGCCATAGTTAATGACCGTCATTGACACTCACAAGAATTTGACCAACTGTTGAAATATGATGGCACCTACAAGTCGTGGTACGTGTGACGAGCCGTAGGTAACCATTCGTGGATGACACTTCTAGAACTGAATTTCCTCAAGCTTCTTATTCCCACATGGTTTAGGATTTATTTTCTATAAATATTAGTTGTATTTTTCATTTTTGTGTTGTTAGACTTTTTGTGAAATTTTGTTTTTGACTTTGGGAATTATTTTGCGAACACTTTCAGCATTTAATTCTTAAAGTTTGGTTTATGCAATTTGTGTTTGTTCTTCAATTCATGATTCCAGATTTCATCTATTATAATTTTAAGTTCATGATTTATATTGTAAACCCTAATATGAATCGTGAAAATTCAAGTATGACTAACTAAATCTACAACTAGGGTTTGTGGGAATTATGACTAATTAACAACGTAAAACTAATAATTAAGTAATTCTAAACTAGTGTTTATGCATGTATTGTTAATCCCTTCGTTTTGAATGCTTTTCAACAGTGTGCAGTGTTAGAACTCGCCTCATTCATACTTGCCTGACCAAGAAAGTAATGAATGAGAAAGGGGGATTGAACAATGAAGATTTAGCGTGATAATCCATTATCTAATAGCCTGATCCACCTATTGTGAGGTCTAATCTAGGGTCAAGGGTAAGGGTTAGTAAAGCATAAACGCGTAGATCGACCAAGTTGCGTGGTGAAATTCCCTACTTGGACGACCAATCACTTAGGAGATATCTAACTTACTGACTTTGCATGTTAACACTAGGTAAGAGTTATTATTATTAGGATTACTGCGTTAAGAACTTGTGCGGAACACATATGCCCTAGTTTCATCTCATATTGATATTACAAATTGTGAATTTTGCTTACTTGTTACTACAAATCAATCAATAATTAATTTGTTTACAAATCCCACCTTTTACGAAAGTAATCTAACTAAAAGTATAATTAATCATAGACTAGCCTAAGTCTAGACCATATTTCTCGTGGGATTGATCCTAACCTCAGTTAGGTTCTTTATTTGACAACGATCGCTTATACTTCTTTACGGAGGTGTAATTTAGGCGCATCATTAGAGAAATACCACGACATACATCATCCACATAGTAGAGCCCCCCTCTTTTAGTACCACGCCCAATAATCTCCTTGCTATTGAGGTCCTGAAAGATGCAAAAATGAGGATACATTAATACTAGACAATTTAATTGTTGAGTTACTTGAGATGCAGATAAAAAGAATTTTGGATAGTGAAAGAACAAATAATATATGTTCTAAAGACAAGGAGGGAGCAAAAACAACAGTTTTGGCACTAGTAACTAGGGATGATACACCATTTGCATTGGACACATGTGAACGATGTTGTTTATTAGGAGATTGTAGTAGCGACTAATCAAAGGTCATATGATCAATAGTTTCGGTGTCAATAACCCATCCAGTGTCTTTATCAGAATACATTTTAATTAGAGTTGATCTAATATTACCTAATTAGTGTCTAGGTATAGCTAAATCAAAATCATCAATTTCAGTTGAAACCAAAGTCGTTCCAGCAGTTGGCAGTGATGTGCTAGTTGAAACCATAGCAGCAGCTTTCCCGTCATTTTTATCACCATCCTTTGGATTTCTCCGTTCCTTGTAGTTCTTTTTATTTAAACCATTCCACCAATCTGGATATCCATGCAACTTAAAACAATTTTCAAGTGCATGTTTAGGACTCCCACAATGAGTACAACCTTTTTCATCATTGTTACGAGCTTTTGAATGGTAATTTTGATTCTGGACAAGAGAAACCTTCGCTTCCATAGCCATGCTGGAATCTATATTATTATTTTAACATTATGTTCCTCCGTTGTTCTTCACTTTGAATCATAGCAAAAGCAGATTCTCAATTAGGAAAAGGGTTTGCGCGAATAATATCAATTTGGACACGATAATAAATATCATCCAAACCAGCCAAGAAGATATACACACTCTCTTATTCAATTTCCTTCTATTGAGCCTGGACAACATCAGGTTGTGTGAAAGAGATGAGCTTACAATGATCAATTTCCTACCATATTTTGTACAAATCTGCAAAGTATGTAGAAACTATTTTCCCCTATTGTTTCATACACATTGCTTGGCAAGAGAGATCATAAATAACTGATCTATCAGCCCCTTCGTAATATGATTGAGACACAGTGTCCCAAATACTCTTGGCTGTTGAAAGACATACAAATAAGCTCATAATGTCGGGTTCCATGGCACCAACAAGCCAACATTTAACAATAGAATTATCCCTACTCCACTTTTCATAAGTGGCATCACTAGCGAGAGGCTCTTTAATTGTTCTCGATAAGTATCCCATTTTTCCACGGCTTGCAATAAACATCACAACAACTTGAGACCAAAGAGAATAATTTTTGCCATTGAGTTTTACACCGAAAGGAATGGTTATAGGTCCCAGAACAGTGTTTGTATTTTTAGAGGATTCACCCATGGTAGAATTATAGACTCAGGATACAGAAAGATAATGATCAGAGAAATAATTTTGTTCTGATACCAACTCAAAATGGGTGGAAAAAGATATTTTTATTATGCATCAACTATACATTATATAGAATTACAAAAATATGGGAAGATATTTAGAATCCCAAAGAATATGTTGCTACAATACCAACTGATATAATAAACAATGCATAAGATATTTCAATTGATCTACAATAATTAGGAAACAATCTACCCATTAACTTTTTTTCCTAACTCATGCTAACACTATTTAGTATCGAGAGGATGCAGTTTTAGAAAACTCAAGTCCCATAACTACATGTCGATGTAGGATTATGTATCACCGCTTTATCGATTTACCTTATGGCCCTGAGAGGCTAAGATTAGTGGATTCACATAGATATGATATGGTCGTATACTCTAAAAAGGTATAGGGCACCCCTCTCAATTGGGTTAGCTGTTGGACATCATGAACTCACTTGGTGTATGTCGGCTATAAGAAACTGCCTAATTATGCAAATTTCATAATATATTTTTAGGTCTGTATGGTTTATTTTAAGTATGCTATTTTAGGTATTTGATTATGCAAGACTACTGAAAAAGGCTCAACTATATGTATATGTACCTTTTAAAAGAGATTTTTATGCTACTTGGTCATGGACACCAACTGTTTTCTCTTTAACCCTTTTACTACATATGATCTTGGAAATCTTACTTCATTGTATTGCTCATGATTCTTTAAATGATTATGATATTTTCCTCCCTTACTTACTCAGTACATTCCACGTACTGACTCATATATTTCTCTATGTTGCATCCTTTTATGATGTAGATTTCAGTATTCACACTCAGATTCGTGGCTAGTGAAGTTGCAGCATTCCAGTTAGCTTTTGATGAGCCGTCCTCATTTAAGTAATCCATTGTTTTAGACTATCATGTCTTTTCCTTATGTTGTCGTTATTTTGAGGTTGTTGGGGGCCATGTCCCGGCAGGCTTGTATTTTTATTCTAAAGTAGTAGATATGTTATTCAGACATTAGTAATGTAGTCTCATGGAGTTTACTGAAATCTTTATTAAGCATATGTTTCAGTTTCCGCAGTAGTTCATCTAATATGTCTGATATGTTAAGTCAAGGGTTAGCCCAAGATCATTCATGGTCCTAGGTACCGTGTCTCGACTGGGTATATTCTCGAGTTATGATAGAATTCTCACTAGCAATAATTCTTTTTGCCATTTTTAAAAAGAACTTTGATTGTGCAATTTATGGACACCCTTTGTAAAATTCCTGGCTCCACCACTGATCAGATGAGATTTCATCTTTCAAGTCCAGGTCTGATTGTGGACGCAACACAAGGTTTATGTTCTTATGGTGTGTAGTGAATTTTAATGACATTAAATAATCATTAGATAACATTTTACATAAATCTTGTTTGGAATGAATATGTTCATCTCATTTGTAATGTGTATTCTTTCCATCACAAAAAATAATAAAGGTAGAATTAATTTCACAAAAAGGAGGAAATATTGAAGCTAAGCTAATGAAACCCTGCATAAAATTAACATGTAAGTTTGTTAAAGTGGTAAGGCAAGAACATATAGTAACAACTCTCAAGAGAAATTATTGTAGGAGTGCTTTTATTTCCAAAAAAGAATCTTACATTGATAAGCTAAAAGCTAAGGGACATATAACAATTAAACGTTATTACGGTCAATTCATAATCATCAACACTTTAAACACAAAATATATAACAAACTTCTAAACTCATAGAAAGGATGAGTATTATCATCTAGAATTATATCATATATAATATTACTATATCAAATTATACATATTAGTATAAGGACTTCTAACCGCATATATAAGATCACTTTTTGAGTTATAGTAAATATCCGCACTTATGAATATATTTTGGGAAATCTAATAGAGTGAAAAATTTCTTACACAGACAATATATATATATATAACTTAATTTTTTATTCTACAATTATTATGAATATATTTTGAGAAATCTAATAGCGTGAAAAATTTCTTACACAGACAATATATATATATAACTTATTTTTTTATTATACAATTATCTTTTCATGTGTCAATTGTTTGGATACGTTACCTGATATACCGTGGGTTTACGATATTTTCTAATACATTTCACTTACAAATTGTGTGTGTCTAGAGCCTTTTTATATTGGTTTTTATGTGTTTTAATCATGTTTTGCAGGAAAGATGTTCAGGCGCGGAAGTATAGAGACAGCTGAAAGAAATGCAGAAAAAGGGCATTCACGGAGGTGATCTACGGACCGTAGGTCCATTCACGGTCCGTAGGTGATGACCGTAGATCAGCAGGCAAGGTAAGGAAGACAAATCAGGGAAATCTGACTAAGTGTGGAACCACGGTGGCCATTGACGGTTCGTAGATTGATCTACAGACCGTACTGTTGATCCGTAGATTGATACTGCGAGGGTTCCAGTACCTGATTTTTGAAGATTCTAAGTGTGGAGCTACGGAGGGGATTGACGGACCGTAGATGGATCTACGGTCCGTACTGCTAGTCCGTCGTTTGCTTCAGAGGAACTATTTTTTGGAAACTGAAATATTTTCTAAGTCCTAGTTGACGGAAGGGACTTACGGACCGTAGATCCATCGACGGTCCGTAAGTCAGTCTCGTGGAATGAAGACGCGTACCTGAACAAACTTTCCTTAATTTATTTCCCTTTTAATTTAGGATTTGTTTTCTCTAAATAGGGAATGTAAACCTCGTTTTTAGGGATTGGACATTATTATTCTAGTTTTACTTGGTGACTTGGGAGATTAAAATTGCAACCCTAGCAATTATTGATTTCCTAAGTTCGTTTTGTTGATTTTGGCTTTGCAATTCAAGTTGAATTTCTAGGTTTATTATTCTCTTTATGTAAGTTCATGATTTCTTCATCTAACATTATGAATTGTGTTCTTGCTATTATGGGTAACTAAACTTCACAACTAGGGTTGTGGGATCCATGAGCGATTAACAAAGTATGAATAGTAAATAAGTAATTCTTGAATAGAGTTTTGCATGCATTGATAATTCTTTCATTTAGAAGTCTTTTTAACAGTGGGCAACATTAGAACTCGCCTTGTTCCTACTTGCCGGACCAAGGAGGTAATCAATAAGAAAAGAATTATCAACGTAGATTTAGTGTGATATTATCTAATAGGCTGGTGTCGATTGGTACGAAGTAATAACTAAGCCAAACATTGATTATGATGTCTAATATGAGGTAAAGGTAAGGGTTAGTAAATTATACACACGTAGCCGGACCAAGGTGCGGGGTGAAATTCTCTGGATGCTGGACCAAGGATTTAGAGATACCTAACTTATCACTTTGCATGCAATTCACTAGAAAAGGATTACTATTATTAGGATTACTGAGTTATGAGCTTGTGGTGAA
>JAJOOD010010853.1:0-52746 GCA_029582525.1 Solanum tacnaense
AATAGTGTATTTTAAAGGTATATATGTGCCCACGTGGACACATTACTATTTATAATTTTGCATTATTTTTTATGTCCACGTGGGCAAATATATATGTTTAAAATATGGTATTAAATAGTCTAGGGAGGTAATAGGTCCTCATGAAGGTTTAGTATCGCAACAACAAATCCGACAAAAAATGGGATATTTATCAGACCCTTATCCCTTTTAAATATTAATGACGTAGATTTTAAAGTAATCTAGTGTCTTAATTATGGTTAAGAAGGAGATATATTATCATTTAAGTTTATCCAATTTTAGATAAAAATAAAACCATCTTAATCATTTTTGTTATTTATACTGAACTTATTTTTTCATTCACACACAAAAAAGTTGCTTCTTCGTAGACTAAAATTTCTGCCAATTCAAAATCAACATTTAAATAAATTGTTTTACAACAAAAAAAACAATTTAAATCATATAGTAGAATTTAGATATTAAATAAAAAGTATCAAAGATTACTTCTCCGTAAAATATCAAAGAAATATAAACTGGTTTTTTTGTTAGATTAACTTTTTAAAAAAATGGATAGAATCTTTTTTAGAACAAAAATATTTAGGGATCTTGATTGTGATACAGTGTTATAAAACTATGGAAAAACTCATTTCATATCAAAAGTTTAATGATATTTAGAGTCTGTTTGGCATTACAACTAAAAATAGCTTATTTTCAGAAGTAATTTTAAAAAAAATAACTTTTCAGAAAAGTGTTTTTGAAAAATAATAATTTGTGTTTGGTTAATTCATTTGATAAGTGTTTTCTAAAAGCAAATTTTGTTTGACTAATCTTTTTTAAAAGTGCTTATGAGAGTCAAATTACGATAAAACAGATAAAGGACAAGTATTAATGTACTTTTAATATTAATATTATTTTATAGAGAGAAACTAGTTCAAACATCTATTACAAAAAATAAAATTAATTTTTTATTTTTATTAAATTAAAATATTCATATTCAAATTTTCAATCAATATTTTTTGGAGATTTAAAATATTTAATTGTTTTTTTATTTTTTCTAATCTTGCAAAAATATTGTTGTTACTTTTTTTCTTCTAATTCTACAAAATAGTAAATAAAATAATAATACATAAATGTATAGTAAAATATATAAAATTTATTATATAAAAATAAAAATAAAATTATTAAATGAAACTTATCCAAATATATGAGACATGTTAATTAATTAATAAGAGATATATTCTCAACACCAATGCCAAACAGACTCTTAATTGAAGTCAATTTCATTCCTTTCTTCCAAAATTTTAGGAGATCGATATTTTCTTATTAAAATCAGGAAATTTAAATAGCCATATCTCTTATTTTAATCATGATTAGTAATATACTCTTTTAATTAATAAAATTAATTTATTTAAACCTTTGATATTTAGGTGATATAGGTATCACACAAATAAGTTCTCTTGTTTTAATCATGATTAATAAGCAAACTCTTTTATTTAAGAAAATTAATTTAATAAACCTTTGATATTTAAGTAATATAGGTATCACACATATAAATAGGGGAAAAAATGTAGAAAAGAGAAACAAAGAGAAATCGGATCTAAAAATATGTAAAGTAGACGGTTCTTGTCAATTAATTCCAAAGCACGAATTCTGACTTTTTTTAAAAGCTGACAGTTGTAGTAATTAGTTATCACATAATTTTTCTTTTCATTAAGCAATTTCATTATTTGGATGTGAAATATTTACTATTCCAAATAACTAAAATCAAACCTTGTACTTAATCTTTCAAGATGTGATAGATTTACTATTCCATCCTTCAAATTTTCTTTCATTTTAAAAATATTTTCTCACCTTATCTGATATCTCATATAGGAGCATTTGTCAAATTGAAATTGTCGTTTGTTCAGATGATAGGAAATTGGGTATATAAAAATTAAATAGCATTCACAGTTTTAAGATGGATGTTCACATAGAAGAAATAGCTTGTCAATTAAGACTAGATATATACTAAAATAATTGAGATATAAAATGATTTGAATACTTTGATTATAAAAAATAAATAAGCATCAAATTGACATTACACCTATAACTTGTAATGCACAAAGTATAAATTATTATTATTTTGTTCCATCCGGTGTATTTAGGTGACAGGGCGCTCTCAACAGGATTTTTTTCATACCCATGGCTCGAATCTGAGACCTTTAGTTAAAGGTGAAAGTAGTAACACCACTACACCACAACTCATGTTAGTGTACAAAGTATTAATTAGTTATATTTAACCCATAATATCCCAAGTCTTTATTTTTTTAGCCAAAAAAAAAGTCACTTTCCTTATTTATTTCCCATAATTAGCACTAATTCTTTCAGATTACACAACACAAGTATCTTGTGTTACTTCAACCGTTCTAATTAAATATGCTGGCTTCACATAGGAAACTTATGAACTACCAATAAAGCAATAACATATATTGCTTACAATTTAATCCCACGGTTCATTTTCACTTTTCATTATATTAAAAAAAAATTGTTTCATATTTTACTTATAACATTAACTACTTATTTCTTAAATCAAATCCTAAGATTTAAGATTATACACCAGTAATATAACTATTAAACTATGAGGATTAAAAGAACGTTAGAAACTAACTTAAAGGAAATGAAAAAAAGAAGAAGAGGATATTGAAGAACAAAAATAAATCTGATATTAGAGTTGCCATTTAATAGTTTGAACTTTCTCGACATTGATAGTTTTGGATATCTGAATTTCCACCTTTGACTCCTCATTTTGTCATCACTTCACCGTTTTTCCTTAATAACTAAAAAAAGATAGTTTTCAACTTTTCGTGCAATATTATAACCGCTAGTTCTAGTTCAGTTAGGGGTCCTCCTATTGTACCTTTCTCTATAACTCATAGGGTACCCCAAACCCAAAATGAAGAAGACCAATTCTTTTTAAAAAGTAGAAGAAACTGAGCTATTTTGTAGAAACAACTTTTCAAAATGGGCTAGCTTGGTCCCCAATTGTCCATATCTAAATTGAATAGTATTGAAGTATAGTGTGTTTGAATTTCACCAGTGATATTAATTATTTTCACAATTTGATGAAATATATCTAAATTAGTCATGATTACATTAAACTTAGAAACAAATAAAATTGCCATTTTCTCTAGGCTGTTATTTGACAAGATTCATAAACAATATTCCAGAAAAATTTACCCATTTGAGGCTGATTTTCGAACTCTCACCAAAAATACTCTGCAGAGTACACAAGTAATGTATCCATACAAGTAGTCATTTAAATGAAAGACAAAAAGGTTGTAGGCATGAAACAATTGTGTCATCAACACTTCAGTATGAAACAAATGTTGGGAAGAAAACTGTATATATTATCATTTATGAAAAATGATATTTACATTATCCTCCAATGTACCAAAAACATATATATCTACATGAAATGAATGTAGTAACACAAATGTATGATAGAGAGAAACAGACAAAATCTTCACAAAATGAGAAACTTGGGCCGCTATAAAATGTAGATATTGGTGCTTAAATGCATGTCAAGAGAGGACATTGAAAGCCTGAGCAGTGCGAGCAACCTTGATAAACACGTCCTCCAAAGTTGTATCAGCCAGACCCCAAGCATAAACTGTGAATCTACTCTTTGCTTTCTCAACAGCTTCAAATACATCTGCAATTCTAACCTCTTGCTTTGGCAACTCAAATTTCTGTGTCCCCGATAAATGGTATATCCTGTTGGCATTTGGAGATAGACGTCGCACCATGTGCTCCACTTCCTCCTCCTTATCTGATGATGTTGTCATCGTAAACACATATGACCCTCCGTATCTTCCCTTCAACTGTCATCCAGCAGGGGAGTACATGGTCAGAACAGTTGGAAAATTAATGGTATCAGATGGAGACGTCGAAAAATATATAAACTGACTCAACACTTGCAGCATTATATTTCAAAACAAGTCTCCACTTCCCTTCATTCTTACTTATGAACACATTACTATTCCTATCAAACGAGTACCTTGTCCACAATCTCATAACAGTGAGGGAAGCACAGAAAATGTACAGGATTTCAAAAAAATTCTTGAAGGCTCAAAATTACCTCTTTGGCATTTCCTACACACTGCAAGTTGCCATCCACGAATATTCCTAGTCGATCACATAGATGCTCCGCTTCTTCCATTGAATGAGCTGAAATTGTTATCCTTATGAGTTGTCATATTAATGGTCTCATAAACCAGGGGTTAGGAAGTAACAAGGAAATAATTCAGGTGTGCAAAGTCCAAGATATGTTGGGATAGAACATCCGAATTAATGTGGAATGACAAGAAACTAGTGTACAATGCATAATATCCCATTATCGGTACTATTACGATTACTTTATACTGTTGTTTAAAGAACATGCGTAATTGGAGAAACCTTCACAAAGTTTATTCAGGTCAAAAGGGGCAACAAAGAAGCAAGAGAAGTAACGTTAAATTACTTGTGAGAATAATTGCTCTATCTTTCTTTGCACGTTTGACCACATTCCACAAGTTATTTCGTGAAGCTGGATCCAGTCCAGTACTAGGCTCATCCATGTAGACAACCTGGAAAATACATAAACCACAAAAGAATATCAATACACATCTCTGATTGTCTTTCTATGAGGATGGATGGTAGCACTAACATACCTTGGGATCTCCAATCAGTGAGATAGCAACACTTAGTCTCCTTTTCATTCCTCCGCTGTATTTCCCAGATTGCTTATCAGCAACGCCTCCATGAAACAAGTTGACACTCTTAAGAGATTCTTCAACTGCCTGTAGACAGAAAGGTATAATGAGCCCAAATACATAAAAAAACATCTCTTTTGGATGAGTCAATTTCATCAACATTTTGTCTTTCAGATTGCCTCGACAACTAATTGCCCTTATTCCAATCCCAAAATTTGAACATCTCATGTACTTTAAGGACCTTGGGGAGTTGTTTGGTGAGTTAGGCAGGAGAGAGGGAGGAGAGGGGGAAGAACTCAACCAATTCCTTGTGCTATTGATATAGATATCAGTAACAATATCCTGGCAATGGGACAAGTTATGCTAATTGGTGGTAACATAGCTGAATCAACATTTCTGCTCTAACAGCGAAAACTTCAATTTTGCAAGTGCTCCACATAAGCCCGAGTAAAAGTTAATACATGATCCATTAACTTACTTGTGTCAAGACAGCTCCTTTAAGATTTTTAAGCCTTCCATAGAAAAGTAGGTGCTCCCTTCCTGTTAATTTTTCCCAAAGTAAGCTGAAATAAAATTCCACATGAAAAAAAAAGGCAATTAGTATTATGGCACTGATATTTGCAGGAAGGAGAAGGGATCACATATAAACTTGACTTAATAGAAAATAGATTCTTACTCATGCTGTGGACATACACCCATGTTGGTGTATATCATATCCATGTCTGTTCGAATATCCATACCCTGAGCATATGCAGTACCAGAGCTTGGTTTTATGAGCCCAATCATCTGTTAACAGAAAAAGATCACTACGGGATGTAGAGTTTTCAGATTTTGCAATCTAAGTAAATGAAAGAAAAATCAGTATACATTATATCCGACTACAAGAAGAAGGGCCCTAAGAATGTGTTTTTGAAGTTATAAAGATCACATAGTGACTAAAACTTAAGATTTACGAAGATACATATAACACTAAATAGACAACAGGACTGACCATGCTAATAAAAGTAGTTTTGCCAGCACCATTGGGACCTAGCATACCAAAACATTCCCCTTGAGGCAAAGCAAGTGACAATCCTCTCACGGCAAATTTCTCAGGGTTTCCATCTTTCCCTGGGTAAACCTTTTTCAAATTGTCACAAATGATGGCATGACCTGTATTTGATTCGAGCAACTGCTCAACTCTCTCCCTCTGTTGAAAGGAGGTTCAATATGGTTAGTTTTGTAGATGGGAATAAATCACAAGAGAAAAATGTTTTTCACGAGAAACGTCAAATGTTTACCTCCTGAGCAACATCAGGTTTCTCCATTTGTACAAAAACTTTAGTCTCCTCCTTTGATAAACTAAGTTTCCTGATAGGATGTGAAGGCTTCTTCCGGAAGTTCCTCAAGAAAAAAAGGGGATCTTTCCCTGATGATGTAATCTGATCAATGTAATAAGCAAGAACGATAAACACCAACCACTGCACTATCATAATTATTAGGACCTCCTTCATCCCATTTTTTCCATCACTCAAATCTTTCCATCTCATACCATCTGTTCCCATATAATTACCAAGGAAAGCATAGTAGGAAAACTCGTATAATCCACGAAAAAGAGAAAATCCAGGATAAAGTTCCATAACTATGATCCAGCCTCCTACAAAGTCATGATAGAATTTACCAGAAGATTATACAAAGGTGAAAAACAAAACCAAACAGAATATCAGGAGAAATAGAGGCAAAACTATCTGACCACTATCGCAATTTTCAACATTATTTTTGGCACAGAAGAGAAGTAAAGGAAAAGAAGTTGTTATCTTCGCCTAATGAAAGTATATAGCTCCCATGCTGCTTGGTAACGGAAGGGAACATTAGAAGGAACACAGTAATTTGTTCCCTATTTTCATTCAAAGCCTGGAGACATTAGGGAACAAACCAACATTGCAGCAGCAAATCCAACAGAAAAATGTAAAAAGACAATTGTTGTATATATTTAATTTGGAGTACTGGAGTAGAATCCTATCAAACTTGATTTAGTACTTTCTCATCCCATTCCTTAAATTTTTATAACGTGAAGCCACTTATATTGAATACAGTCAGGAGAAAGAATGAACTTTTTAGTCGGGATGCAGTGGTAGAGAATGATGAGGGGCTGCAGCACTCTAACCACTTAACTTTCCTTCTTTTGACTTTTGAAGGATTCATGAATATGAATTCTTCTTCTCTCCTTACCCTTTACTGCCTTTCACCCTACCTTCTTAAATATCCCCTGACAACATTCTCCTCCCATTTAACATACTTAGTAGTTCCTGAGAGCTCTAGGTAAGCAGATAAAATAAACAGACATGCCATTAACTTTCACTATAGAAACTGAATGATGCAATCCCCTCAAAAGGTCCCTAATGAACTGCAGGTCAGTACAAATGTATTGCTTCAATAAATTATCATCAATCTGGAGGTGACAAGGTGTTGCAACTACGAGAATCATGATTTATAGTTCCAACTAGATGATCAAAGAGTTAGCGAGACATCCTTAAATTTCCTGAACTTACTGGGAAATGAATTATCCTGGAGAAAGAACTGGAAAAGGAATGCTGCCAAGAGTCCGTTTGCAAACACCATCATATAGCCGATGACTGTTACAATGTCAAGTAAGAAGAATTAGTCATATCATGTTTGATGCTGAAAGTTAATATGAAATATTGGCTCATCCTTGCAATATTAACAACTTCAATTGCAGATATCAAACCTGTGGCTGTCTTAATATTCGAGAAAAACGCAGCAACTAGAAAAGCAAGGGACACTTGCAAGTTTATGTAAATGAAGTAAAACACGAACTGGATGCTGTAATCATTAACCAAAAAGAACTTCAAGCCTGCAAAAAGGATAAGGGGAAAAATGAAATTTGTATCAGGCAACTCAAGTTCACAGAAAGGCTCAACTGAGTAGCTGTAAACTTACCTACTAATGAGCCGAAAATCACAAAACAGAACATGTATATAGTAGATATGACCAAAAAATAAGCATAAGAAATCATCCAATAGGGAACATCCGCAAGTCCATGCATTTTCATCATGATTCTTAGTTTCTGCTCCTTCTCATAAACTAGAGCTATCAAAACAACCTACACACAATAAATCATGCAATAAATATGACGAGCATAAAGAATTATATAGGACCATATGATAAATTAAAAGATAACATCTGTATAAAGGCTGATAGTGTATGCAATCACTGTGTCACAAATTTATAAGATAAAATCTAACAAGGTACGATAGTAAAGAAAATAAACATTGGAGGAATTTCAGAATACTGATCACCAAAAGGCGCAGTAATACTCAGAAAAATGTTATGATTGACAAAGTGCCGAGTTAAAGAAGCCTGGCACTATGAAAAGAAATTAAATGCATGTTTACTATGATGAATTCTTGTAAGTATTTCTTGGAATAACTGAATTAACAGTTTAGAAGTCCTAAAGAACTAATACTTCTTAGCTCTTCTATCAAACAAAACAGTCTTTATTCTCGTACACGAACCAAAAAATAAACCATGTTCAGCAAAAGAGAAATAAAAGGAAGACTTAAAACTCATACTGTGACAAAATAAGATGTTAACTTTCACTCCTCATTCCTCCAACACATAAAATGAGGTAAATACTAAACAAGCAGTTAATGAGTGCAAGAAAGTTGTCTTGGAAATGGATAGCTGACCAGTTGGCATCAACAATAGCATTAATAAAAAAACAAATTTGTCTGCCAAGGAGATGGCCAATTGAACAAGTACCATTACGATTAAACAGGACATATTAACTTACAGGAAAGAGTTGTGAAACCACCCATGTAAAGAATAGTGGTCCCAGTAGAGAAGCAAAGTCCAGCCTGAGTTTTGTTTCTGGTTTGGGCATTTCTTTGACAAACTCGAACAGCATTTTTGCCGAAGGTCCAAGCAAAGATTGAAGGTAGGCATTTGATGCCTGTACATAACATTTATCAAGAATTTAGCACATCAATAACATAAATAGGTTTAGTATAACTACAATTAGCCTTTCATAAAGAATCAACAGA
This sequence comes from Solanum tacnaense, assembly GCA_029582525.1. Classification (NCBI taxonomy): domain Eukaryota; kingdom Viridiplantae; phylum Streptophyta; class Magnoliopsida; order Solanales; family Solanaceae; genus Solanum; species Solanum tacnaense. The sequence goes on from JAJOOD010010853.1 coordinate 8,771, forward strand.
GATTGACATAGATATTCATTCCTTTCATTCAAGAGGAAGCAATGTGAAGCAAATCAGTCTGAGGACCTTTGAATTGCTAGTGAGATAAGGAACAGGCAACTTGATATTTCTTAGTAATGGTCAATGTTGAAACAACATGTTCTTGCTAATTAACTGGACAATTCGACAGCGTGAAGAGCTGACAATTACATTTGTCGATGCAAAAGAACTTATTTTATCCAGTTCCATTATGAAGCAAAAATATGATCAGAATTACCACTTCCAGCTCTTTCAAAAACAGCTGCTTCTTGTCATGATTAAGTACTACTCTACTCTAAACTTACTAAGAGACTAAGGAAATCAGACAATCTATAGTATGTTCTAATGAGCAATCAAGAGTATAAGGACAGGATTATGGTCTGTCCAGCTAGTACCAATATCTAGACAAAGCAGTCATAAAGTATTAAATTAAAACAAGTCTCTTTCTACCCTCAAAGCATACCAGCAAATCTTATTTGTATATCCGTGCGTGCATGTAGATATTTAAATTATAATTATTTACACATACTGATGTATCAAAACATGCACAAATTTATTTGAGAGACTAGAGCATCATAAAGAAGGGAAAAGCAGAAATGCACTGAGAACTCCAAATATCCACCCCGTGCCTGTCATGCCCTACTCAAGTAAATGGAACTAATTTCATGATATTAAGGATTTCCTTCACTGTGCTATGATCAGCAATACAAAATTTACAAGGGCCAAGAACAAATTACATACAGAAGAACATGGAAGTAGAAAGTGAAAGGTTTACCAAATTCACCGAACGAGGAACCCTTGTCAATGCCATAGGTTGATTGCCTGTGTCATTCTTATAGGTAGAGTTATACCAAATAATCACATTGAAACTATTCCTATCTGAATTAAGGAAATCATATGCTGCAAAAAGAGATCACACAAAGTTAAGACGATACTGGAATAGCATGGTTATACATAAGGACATATATGCAGAAGGCACCAGAAAAACCTGCTATTATCTCATTTATCTTTTCCTCTGAATTCCCCTTCCTGTAACCTTTATAAAGCTCATCATTGATCTCATCAGAACTATTACGCCACAAGTGTAAACCGTTTAAACAACTTATCTCTGCAGCAGACAATTAACAAAGCTATAAATTATATAAACTCAATATGGAAATACATAAGCTTGTTTGTGTGGAAGGATCTAACTTTTTTGACATTACTCAACTATTAGTATATATAACATCTTTAATCTTAACGGAATGTCAACGCATGTGCTTATCTTCCCATTGGTTACAAATGCGTCAAGTAAACTCGAAGAATTCAATCAAATAGTTTGGAAAGCATGTTCGGGCTGAACAATAAAATATCAAAGCTAAAATATCTTCCGTAATAGAAACTTTTCCTACTAAGATCACACCATAGCCACAACACTTAGACTCAAGTTCTCTGGCTAAAGCTTAAACTAATCCGATGTAAGTTATACACCAAACTAGTAAACTTTTTCAACCTAAGCATTATGCCTTCTTCCTCAATTTAGACATGCAATATCTAACATAAAAAAAGTTAAGGCAAGTCAAAAAGCAGTAAAGAAGATAAGTTGACTACCTTGCTGAATATTTGTAGAACCAATATCTAATGGAATAGAAAATGTGGAGTTTGGAGAACACTGCGATTGAACGTTGTAGACTGGCAGGTCGGAGAAGAAAGCTGACTCAAGAAAATTCATAACCTTAGTTGGTGAATCAGAACCCTGAGAATCGGAAGGTGATTAATCATCAAACAAAGAGTAAATTTTGAACCTATGCATAGTGAATATCAAGGGAATGAGAAAAATAAAATAAGCTAAATGGAGAGAGAGGCTCACCAAGACATTATTGGCTAAGCTATAGAAAATGTCAGAGGAGTTGAGAGTTGATCCACTGCTGAACAAATTTCTACGCATACCTATCAAGTTCCATAATATTAGACATACATTAGGAATGCTATCAGAGAAAATACTCAATTCACTTCAAGTATACTAGGATCACAGAAAAACAATTCATACTTTCTCCAAAAGTCTGATTGGTTCCAGTCAGAAGTATAGTAGCAGGACAAGAACCCGTTATTCTGCAAGAATCATCCGGCAAGTCCCCAAATGAAGTAAAATCAGTTCGAACAGCACGATACTCTGGTGCCGGTATCTGTAACAAGGGAGGCCATTCCGGTGGACTAGGAATTGGACATCTGCCGACTTGGGACAAATCTGAGTATTCAATACCACATACTTGTTCACATATGCCATCACCATTTTGGTCAATACATTTGCAGCCACAATTGTTTGATGGTTTATCTAACTCATTGTTGATCAAAGCTTGAATGAGAACTAGCAATGCACAAAGTATGACAGGGACCAAGATGAGACGAATATTTGACTTGACCTCTCTTTTCTGCAACACAAAAGTAAATAAATAAAGAGTTAAACATACCATTTCAGAATACAATACAGTACTGCAAATATCACTTTTTACCTGAAAATAATGTATAGAAAGTCTATTTAACCAATAACAAATGTATTTTTTCTTCAGATACAAATTATAAATGCCAATCATAAATTATACTCATTCTATTTCAATCTGTTTGACTTACTTTCCATTTTAGTCCAATTTAAAAAGAAACTCCTTTTGGAAGACTCTATAACTTCAATTTTGCTCATGTCATATCTAAGCTCATAAGATTAAAGGACATTTGAATATATTTAAGATCACGAGATTTAAAAGTATTGTTTGCTTTCTTAAAATCAATGTCAACCAGATAAACAAATTGAAACGGAGCTCAATTTATCAAAAACAGAGAAACAAACCTGAAAAGTCAAATTCTTTCTGAGTAAAGCATTGGCTTGAGTGGAGAAGCTCGCTGGACCATGCACCGAATCCGCCATTTTCGAAGTGAAAGTATTTTTTAAATTTTAATTTTTAAATTAGTTTGAAATTAGCTAAAGAAAGTTCATTGAGAAATCTCCATTTTTTTTAATTTTTGAGAAGTCGAAACTCAGAATGAAGAAGCGATTGAAATTCAATTTAAGAATCTCCTTTATATACCAGTTGAAGAAAGTCATTTTCTTTTGAAATAAGTAAGTTGACGAAATTGCCCTTTTCTGTCGTTTTCATTCTGGTGAAAGAGGCTGCCTAAATGACTAAACTGCCCTTTTTACATCACGCGGTCTGATTTTGTTTAGCTACGCGCCGAAAATACTTTTCTCTCTTGTTCAAAAATTAGCAATTTCGTTATTTCCACATTACCTAACAAGTAACGACTAACGAATTGAGATTTTCACTTGACCTTGAAAGTCAATTAAAAGAGAAAACTTTGTTCATACTCCATTGGTTATTTGTCTACTTAAATGTCCTTATCAAAAAGTTGCAAAGTCTGCTAATTTTACTAGTATAATGTTTCGTTTAGTCATTCAAAGTTCTTATAATAACATTTCTTGTCCTTGTTACTTGGAATTTTCTGAAGATCATTTGGAAAATTTTACTAGCAGAAAAATTAAGTGTGTATACCACTAATAAATGTGATGCAGTGGATGAGATTATTTTTTTCTTAATTAGAGGTCTTAGATTTAAGTCTTAGATATGATAGAGCGTTACTCCTTGAATGGAGCCCTACACGGTCACACTCCAATATAAATATTGAACACCAAGTGAAAAAAAAAAGTGTGTATTTGTTTTTGTATTCATATTAGATTACAACAATAACTCCTTAAGTTATTTTTGCATGAAATGTCTTCTTCTTTTTTTCGAGTTTCGCCGCTTTAATTATTAGCTATTCCTCTTTCCTATTTGTGTTTCTTTTATCTTAGCCACATCTGAATTATAGTGCATTTTCTTCTAAAAATTAATATGAACAAAGGAACATACATTTGTGAATTATTTTGCATAGAGCACATCATTTGCCTTGTGGATTATACTGTATAATTAGCTTTTAAGAATTCATTAGTATGATTTAGCTATAATTTGATCAAATGAGTCGTTTGGTCTCTCACGATTTAGAAGAAATGAAAAATAATAAGTCGTGTGTTTTTGCACAATAATTTAAAAATAAATAGTCAAACGTCATTTTGATGAGTGGTTAGTTAAACTTGTTTGTTACTGAGAGTCCTACACTTTATCTCTTTTGATCAATCCAAAAATATGTTGTTCCTTTTGACATTTTAACTTCAAAATATGGCTCTTTTAGTTTCAGACTCGAATACTAAATACAAATAATTAATTAAGATTTTGAAGTTTATGGATTCTCAATTATCTCAATTATTGTTTCTTTTAATCATAAGTGTCCAAGGAAAATCGAAACTTCAAGAAAGAGGGCAACAAAGCTTAAAGCAAATCTCATTTATATTGTTGAATCATAAGCTTACTTTGTTATAAGATTTCAAATAAATAATTTTTATACTTAATAGAATTCACACAAAACTTTTTGAGTTTCTGAAAATTTACACCCCATTTCCTAGATCCACCCCTACAAACATCCATTAAATTCGGATTTCAACGGTATTAGAAAGTGAATATAGTATAATTTCTTCTTTCATTGTTGGCTAACAATTTTCAGCATTTTCTTGATATAATATATGGTTCTATACTTCTATTAATTTTATAATAAAGCCTGAATCAGATTCTTTCTAAAAGCCATATGTCTTAACAATAAAAAGAAAGGAGCAATCAAGATGTCATTGTTCTGCTTGAAGTAATCGTGTGATTTATTAATTAATCAAAATTTTCTATTCAAAGTCTAACTATTAAAGTAATACATTATTAACAGATTCACACATCCAGACACGGATTCTTCTTTGATATAGTTTCATTTATTAATTGAAAAAATAATAATATGAAAGTTCTTGGAACTTCCATGAAAGTAAATAAATAAACAAGACATATTTGTTTATTTTTGGCCTAATTAATATTCCCCTGTTTACTTTATTTGTAGATTTTTACTTTTAGTTATCACTTTTAAGTTTTAACATATCAAGAAAAGATAATTATTTTTTTCATGATAAAATTTAAGTATAAATGTGACAAATAAAAATAAACGGGGAGAATACTTCCAAGAATTAAGAAGGGATTAACTTCATATGTAGGATAAAGGGATAAGGGTCTGAAAAATACCCCAACTTTGGTCGAATTTGTTGTTGCGATACTAAACTTTCATGAGGACCTATTACCTCCCTAGACTATTTAATACCGTATTTTTTACCTCCTAAACTATTTAATAGTGTATTCTAAAGGTATATATGTGCCCACGTGGACACATTACTATTTATAATTTTGCATTATTTTTTATGTCCACGTGGACAAATATATATGTTTAAAATATGGTGTTAAATAGTCTAGGGAGGTAATAGGTCCTCATGAAAGTTTAGTATCGCAACAACAAATTCGACCAAAGTTGGGTATTTTTCAGACCCTTATCCCTAGGTTAAATAGAGTTCATACTTTAATTATGGGTAGGATAAGTAAAGCCATTAACTATTGCTATGTCTAAGCTCTAATGGTATCACTCTTTAATTTGTTACATTTACTTAATTCTAATTCAAATTAATGTTTATATTTCGTGCCTTAATGTCTCCTAAATATGCCTTTAGACAAATTTCTTACACGTCAACGTGCAGTACTTAACAAAAATGATAAATCTTCGAAATAAAATCTAATGATTAAAATAAGTGAAATTTGACTCATATGTATATATTAAAGAGAAGTGAGAGACATGTTGTTTTTCTCATTATTTGTTGTTTAATTAATTAATATATATGAGCTTAGGTGTAACATCATTTTTTATAATTTTCGATGCTGTTTCATTATATTCCTAACCAGGAAACAATTGTTTTAGTCCATGTAATTACTATATGATTTTTCTAGAATCTACAAAATCATTTGAAGTCGAACAATATTCAAATATTAGTGGCTGGAAATAATATAAAATTAAATTGAATCATAAGACATTTGCAATTAGCAGATTCAATCTTCGCTAAAACGTAATGTCACAAATAGGACAACGCATTTTTGTTAGGGAAAATTGTATGAAATAACAAACTATTAATTCAAATTAAATGTTATAGCCAGAGTTAATTTTAATTGTAATTCGCAGCAAACATACCCTTTTTTTTGCCATCTGATTTGGTATACAATTAGTCATTTTCGGTATACAATTAGCCATTTTATACATTTCGGTATAAAATGTATAAAATATGTTTGTGTTTGTATAAAGCGAGAGAAAAGTGTATATACAAATACAAATACATATATTTTCATCCTATATACTTATAATTATAAAAATACAGATTTTATTATACAAATTACAATGTATAAATGAATTTATACAAAACTGAACAATTTGTATAAAACTAGATGTTTGTAGCGAATTATACAAATCAAAAGCTCCATAGCAAACATAAAATTTGCTATGGAGCTCAATTATGCAAACTATAGCTATAACATAAAAATATGATTTTTGTGTTTGTTATATGTGAAAGTTGCTTTTTTTTGTTAATCTAATAACACCATGAATATTGATAAGTGCAACATATATTAATCACCTTAATTTTGTAATTTAATCACAACTTTGACATTTGTTCTTGTTTTAAAACTTTCACGAGAAAGAAAATTTCTAAGCTTTGATCACTTAAAAAAATTATTTTAGAAATTTTAAAAGATTAAGTCATGGCATGAGAAACTTATCAAAGTGTAATCTCACAATCGACCTCTATTAATATATTGATATTGTCTAATGGTATCAAACTTTGTTATGTAATTTATTGTTGTTGTATATTAGGTTGTACCTCAACAATTTCCTCAAGCATTAAACATGCTTAGGCCTTTTTTCATATAATTATTAACATACCAACTCAAACTAAATTTTGAGAGAAAATAAAATAATCACCAAATTCATATGAAAAATCGATCCATTCTGGCGATAAAAAGCGAGGAGAGATTGTTTAAGAATAAAAAAGGGGTTAAAAATTAATGATGTTAACTTCAAGTTAGATATAAAGATTAAAATTACGCATTTCATTTAATTAAAAATTAAATATGCTCAATCTAATAATATAAGGATAATAATCATAATTACAAGCTAATAACACATGCACTAAAACCGAACCATTGATCCCCCGGCCCTTTCTTAAATGAGAAGAAAATACTTCATTATATATGATTTATCTTTTCGGTTGTCCATCTCACAAATCAAGGAAAAACATTTTTTATTTTATTTTTATATCTTCAATTTATTAATATTGAGTTAATGTTTTTGAAAAATATTATGAATAAATATGTTTGAGGTCCTATCAATTAATAGGGATAATATAGTAAACTTACTATATCAATCACTATTTTTAACAAGTATGTCAAGTCAAAATTTGATAAGTAAATAGGAACGGAGGGGGTACACCTTAAAGATATATTTACGTGTAATAAACAAAACTGGTTGGAGAAAATAAATATATTTCTGATGTTGTACATTAGACTTTGACCGGAACATGCAAGCATGTGATATATATATATATATATATATATATAAGAGCAAAAATATGACTTTGCTAGGAGTATATACTAATTTCTATTTCAAATGTTTTATTGCCCTTAAATTGTAAGATAAAGAAGGATGTATTTTTAACTTTTATTATCTCAAGCTATAGTCGAAACGTGAAGCCAAGTACAAGAAGCCATAGGCTGGCAAAAGATTCTGTAATCCTGCTGCAATCGCCATCGATATCATACGCTCGAGCTATATTTAATTTATAATTGACATTTTAATTATTTCGATCCAATTTAAAAGGAAGGCAACTACCAGAACATGTATGTATATATATAGGATCGGTATTGTATATAGATACTCTTTTCAATATCTTCATTTTTTTATCTTTTAATATACAGCAAGGTACAGGTAGTCTGCCTAGGATTGCAATTGAAAATATAATAATTAAATTATTAAATTTTAAGAGTAGAATAGCTGGGATATCTTTAAAAATAAAAAAATTGACACACACGTTTCTTTGTTGTGTTTTGAGTTATATATTTAAAGAAAAAAGGTATATGCTAATCGGAATTCGGATCCTTAATTAATCCCTAATATCACGGTATTTGACATTAAGGGACGTGAGAAAATGGTATAACCAGATTTGGCTCATCTCCATTACATCTTTTCTTCTTTAAGTGCATATTTAGATGAGTAACATTCGTCATATTTAATATTTAAGGTCTAGATTACACTTAATTTAACAAGCCTTTAATTAACCATAGTCTTAAAAAAAATTAAGAAAAAACTCACTAATTTTGATAAGAAAAATCTCATCTTTCACTAATTTTAGCTCCTTATTAATATAATTGTTTTCATGATATATATTTTACATATCCAATATTAATATCATTTCCCTAATCTAAATTTAAGAATACTCCCCGTTTATTTTTAAAAAAATATTATTTGACAAAATAAAATTATAGATGAAAGTGTAATGAGATCAAACATGAATAAAAAAAAGCAGAAAAAATAATTAAGAAAAAAAAAGACCAACTTTATTTTTAAACAGAAAATATTCTAAAACGTTTAACAAAATATAATTATACAATATATGTTTTCCTCTCCATTTTTTTTTCATTTCCGACGTAAACTTATTCGACGAATACTTATCTTTTTACTCAACAATATATATTTTTATTTTATTTTTCCCTGTCAAAGAAGTTTACAAGATTTTCACAAAAAATAAATGAAAAATATAATGTTCTATTTTAAAGTAATTTAGAAAGTATGATCTGAAATTTATCATTTTTTTTATCCTATATTGTAGAGATTATCTCGAATTATTAATGTGTATTTTGTACCTTTTATTTACTATTAAGGATATTTATGATTTTATTTGAATAATTTTTCAAATAAAATTAAAATCAAATCAATTATATTTTTAAAAAATCAGAAAGTATAATTAAAGTAATGATATAAATGAGGAGCCCAAATTAGTGAAAGAAGATTTTTCTTACCAAAGTCGGTGAATTCATTTCTAACTTGTTTTTCAACTATGATTAAGAGTAAAAAAAAAAAAACTATGATTAAGAGTATGTTATTAAAACTTAATCTAGACCTTTAAATTTTAAATATAACAAGTGGCGCTCATCTAGATATGCATTTGAGGAAATGGAGAAAAGGTGTAATAGAAATGAGTCAAATCCAATATAATGTATTATTGCAATTATAAAGTCTGTCCCGGAATTTAATGGAAAAGGGTTGGAAGGAGATATAAATAATTTTTTAAATGACAAAAAGACCTAAAGACTCTTCTAAAACTTGACATGTTTTCTCCCGATCTCTTAAATTATCAGTAGTCTTAATTATTCAGAAACATGGCTTTATTCATCCCTACATACCTAAAAGAGGATGTAGTCATTCTCTTTGTTACATCAACGTATAGGGGGTAAAGGGTAACAAAAACCTAGTTCAGAAGGATAATTAAGACTATTGATAGTATATAGAAAATATGAAGAAAACACGTCAAGTTTAGAATGATATTTAGATATTTAGATATTCTGCCTATTCATTGCGTATTGGATGAGTAATGTTTCACAGTTGACACTTGTTTTGGAAGCCTTAGCCAGTTGTTCTTAATTTCCCACTCAAATTGCACCTAAAAGTTAGGAGTACTAACATATATATTGAATATAAATCAATAATATATATGACGACTTTGCTAGTATATAATATATCGAGTAGTACTAATTAACAACATTTTAATCGTTAACTTTAATTTGTTTGCAATATGGATTGGGATACAGAGTCTTACCCTGCGTACAAAGATTTTATTTGTATTCCCTTCTTTGCTCTCTTCTTCCCCATCCTTCGATTCATACTCGACATATTAGTTTTCAAGGTAAATATATAGACAGAATGACTTGCAAGACCCTTATACGCACTTATTTCAATTTTTCATCTCAGTACTTGTACTCTATGGAGTTTCACACCTGAACTTGTTCAAAACTAATATTTTGGACACATTTAGTATGATTTTTTGTTATTTTAATTTAATTAACCGCGCTCTGATGATGCATTGCAAGGCATTGGCTAAGCGCATGATTTGTGGAAAGGACGCAAAGGTGATAAAAAATGGTAGTAGTATTAAAAGAAAGAAGATGAACAAGTTCAAGGAGTCAGCATGGAAATTTATGTATTTTCTATCTGCAGAGATATTTGCACTTTATGTTACTTATAACGAGCCTTGGTTCACAAATACTCGATATTATTGGACAGGCCCTGGAGATCATGAGGTGTGGCCTGATCTCAAAATCAAGTAAGCTAGGATTTGGTGTACATACCTTTTTTTTTCTTCATAATTTTAGCTGAGTCGAGGGTCTATCGAAAACACAGATTAAAGCTGAAAGGATGGAATATGTATGCTGGAGGATTTTACTTATACTCTATATTTGCGCTGATCTACTGGGAAACAAGACGCTCTGATTTTGCTGCCCACATGATTCATCACATAACATCACTATCACTAATTCTTTTGTCTTACATTTTCGGGTACGTAATTTAGACGTGTATTAAGATTTAATGATTTGAACCTTAATACACATGCATTTTAACATTTAAATTTAAACGTTTTAATCATAATAAAAATAAGGTCTAATTCTTCTCCAACTACGCATATGCTATATAAGAGTAGTATATATTATATATATTGAATTAGAAGAAAGACCTTTCTAGTTTAATTTGCTTGTCTTACTATTCTTTTTCGTCTGTTTAAAAAAAATGAAAGTGCAGGATGGCACGTGCGGGATCAATGGTTGCATTAATTCATGATGGAAGTGATGTACTAAATGGAAATTGCTAAGATGTCACATTACAGTGGATTTCATAGCGTTGCTGATATTTCCTTCGCTCTTTTCGCATTGTCTTGGCTATTACTTCGTCTAATCTACTTTCCATTTTCCATTATCTACAGCACATGGTTAGTCAGATTAATCCTCGTACTTCGAATTGTTTCACATAAAATAAAATAGATGCTCTATTTATATTATTTCATATTTCGTATACGTCCTTTTATCTCAATTTATAATGTAATGTAATTAATCTTTAAAGATGAATTGATTCATTATTGCTTTTGCAGCTACGAAGTTCTTTTCATAGTGGATAAGGAGAAACAACAAAATATTAATGGAATCATACTTTACTTTGTGATAAATTCAATGCTGATATGCTTGCTGCTTCTTCACATATATTGGTGGACACTCATATGCCGCATGATTATGAATATTCTGAAAAAAGGCCACGTTGACGACGTTCGATCTGGTAACTAAAAATTGTCTCTGGTTTAATAATAGTTCAATTGATTGACTATCAAAATTCTTATCCCGTTGATGAGGGTTCCATTATCCCCTCCTCATTTTCCTTCCCGCCTACCCCCAATATTAAGGAAAAATAAAAAATAAAAATACTCATCCATTGCAATTTATATGATGCATTTTATGTACGGTACCTTTTATTTCAACAAATTTATTTACTATACGAAATCTTAAAGGAAATTATAAATATTTGTGTATAAATGATCTCATTAGGTTAAATTAGAAGTTTAAAATGAAATATAATAAAGTACAGTATTTCTTTAGGAACAAATTAAATAGGAAAGTGAGTTACCTAAGTTGGACGGAGAAAAAAATATTGTTTATATTATATACTTCCAGCTTGTGATCTTAGACTGCATGTATATATCTCAATGATTTGCAGATTCAGAATCTGAATCCGATGAGGATGAGCACAAACAGAGTTGATGAGGATCAAAAGCTTGGTTTATTAAAATACTAGTAGTTGTTTGCATTGCATTTCGTATAGTTTCATAATGTATATTTTTAGTTATGTAAATATTTGTTGTTGAAATAATGTTTGAATATATATGTTGTTACAACGAATTAATGTAATAACAAGGTTTGACTGTATATATCAAGTAGATTCATCCATGTATATAATCAAAATATTTATTTTTATTCTACTTGTATAGTGTAATTAATTATCAGGGAGAGCGTTCAATTATTGAAGCCCTTGCCTAAATCTTACTACGCCATATAAACACAGGGCATTGATGTATAAATAGGACAAGAGTGGGTTGCTCAGGTGGTAACCACCCTCCACCTCCAACCTCAAGGTCGTGGGTTCACTGGAATTCTCCGCTAGTTCCTGACCTAGCCTAACACTTACTTGAACTCAATCTTTCAAGAAAATGTGGTATTAGATTAGTTGTGATCAAGGATGTCAAGAGAGAACATTGAAAGCTTGAGCAGTGTGAGCAACTTTGATAAACACATCCTCCAAAGTTGTATCAGCCAGACCCCAAGCATAAACTGTGAATCTACTCTTTGCTTTTTCAACAGCTTGAAATACATCTGCAATTCTAACTTCTTGCTTTGGCAACTCAAACTTCTGTGTCCCTGATAGATGGTATATCCTGTTGGCATTTGGGGATAGGCGTCGCACCATGTGCTCCACTTCCTCCTCGTTATCTGATGATGCTGTCATCGTAAACACATAAGACCCTCCGTATCTTGCCTTCAACTGTTGGAATTACATGGTCAGAACATTTTGACACGTAAAAAGAAGCAGTTGGAGAGGTAAGAAATGACTTTGCCCTGGCAATCATTTCCCTTCGTTCAATCAACATTTCTAAGGACCTTCTTCTTTTAATATAGTATAGATAGATAGATAGATAGATAGATAAGAAGCATATCTGACTCTAGAATCGCGCCACAGTATCAATAATAGAAATATGCAGGACTTCTTAAATGCTTGAGATTACCTCTTTGGGATTTCCTATGCACTGCAAGCTGCCATCTACGAATATTCCTAGTCGATCACATAGATGTTCTGCTTCTTCCATTGAATGAGCTGAAATTGTTATCCTTTATGAGTAGTCATATTGATGATCTCATTAACCAGTGGTAAGTAACGAACAAGGGAAGAATTCAGGTGTGCAAAGTGCAGCATATATATGTTGCGCTTGGGGCAAATATCTCATTTATCATTTATCAGTACCCTTCATACAACTCGTTAGTACTGTCCTGAGTGCACATAGTTTATTCATGTTAAAGGGGAAACAAAGAAACAAGATAAAGAATGTTAAGTTACTAGTGAGAATAATCGCTCTATCTTGCTTTGCACGCTTGACAACATTCCACAAGTTACTTCGTGAAGATGGATCCAGTCCAGTGCTGGGCTCATCCATGTAGACAACCTAAAGAGTTTCATAAACCACAAGCATATTATCAACACACATCGCGGAATATCTTTCCGCGAGAATGGATGGTAAGGAGTAACATACCTTGGGATCTCCAATCAGTGAAATAGCAACACTTAACCTCCTCTTCATTCCTCCACTGTATTTACCAGCTTTCTTGTCAGCAACGCCTCCATGAAACAAGTTGACACTCTTAAGAGATTCTTCAACTGCCTGTAGGCAGAAAAGTATAAATAACCAAATATATATATTGCTTCAGATGAGGAGTCAAGTCTATCAAGATTTTAGTCTTGTAAGTTGCCTCGACGATTCATTGCCCGTAAAGAATCAACCAATTGCTTGTGCTATAGATTGAATAGTATCAGTAAAGATATCCTGGAGTTGAGGAATACAATCAATTTAATCAGTTATGTTAATTGGCTGTAACTTAACGCTGAATCAACATTCTGCTGTAACCGATTTTGGATTATAAGTTCAATTTTACAAGCAGTCATTAGCCATTAACCTACTTGTGTCAAGTCTGCTCCTTCAAGATTTTTAAGCCTTCCATAGAAAAGTAGATGCTCCCTTCCTGTTAATATTTCCCAAAGCAAGCTGAAATAAACTCCCAAATGAAAAAGACAATTAGTATTAGGTCAATATTATTTGCAGGAAGGGGGGATCAAATCTCAACTAAAAACAATTCTTACTCATGCTGCGGACATACACCCATGTTGGTGTATATCATATCCATGTCTGTTCGTATATCCATACCTTGAGCATATGCAGTACCGGAGCTTGGTTTTATGAGCCCAATCATCTGTTAGTAGAAAATTATCGATCAAGGGTGTTGAGTTTCACTTTTAACAATCTAAATACATAAATAAAGAGTCAGTATGCAGCTTATCTGACTACAAAATGCAAGGCAGTCAGAATGTGTTTTTAAAGTAGTGACTACTCTAAGATCACATCCTTGAGTGACTAAAACTTAAGATTTACAAAGATATATCTAGCACAAAACAGACAACAGGACTGACCATGTTAATAAAAGTAGTTTTGCCAGCACCATTGGGACCTAGCATACCAAAACATTCCCCTTGAGGCAAAGCAAGTGACAATCCTCTCACTGCAAATTTCTCAGGGTTTCCATCTTTCCCTGGATAAACCTTTTCCAAATTGTCACAAATGACGGCATGACCTGTACTTGATTCGAGCAACTGTTCAACTCTCTCCCTCTGTTGAAAGGAAGTTCCATATGGTTAGCATTGTAGACAGGGACAAACATATCCTGCAAAAATGTTTTTCATGAGAAATGTTAAACATTTACCTCCTGAGCAACATCAGGCTTCTCCATCTGTACGAAAACTTTAGACCCCTGCCTTCTAAAACTATGTTTCCTAGAGGAAGGTGAAGGCCTCTTTCTAGAGTGCCACATGAAACATAAGGGATCTTTCCCTGATGAAGCAATCTGATCAACGTAATAACCAAGAAAGAGAAACACCAACCACTGCACCAACATAATAATTAGGACCTCCTTCATTCCATTTTTTCCATCACTCAAGTCTTTCCATCTCATACCATCCGTTCCCAAATAATTACCCTTGTAAGCATATTGGGAAAACTCATAAAATCCACGAAAAAGAGAAAAGCCAGGATATAGCTCCATAACTATAATCCAGCCTCCTACAATGTCACGGCAGAGTTAACCAGAAGATTAGTACAAAAATGAAGCAATATCCAATTAAAATATTTTCAACAACTCAAACAAAATATCAGGAAAAATGAAGCCAAACAAAACACACCAGTATCTCAATTCTAACATGATTTTTTTGCACAGAAGGGAAGGAAAAGACAAGTTATTTCTCTTCACCTAATGAAAAATATAACATCCATGCTCCTTGGTAAAGAAAGGGAAAGTTAGAAGGTTAACAGTAATTTGTTTCCAATTTTAATTCAACGCCTGAAGATTTTAAAAAACAACAACATGGAAATAGTAGGTTTGACAGTAGCAATAGGACGACTGGTGCTCGTAGTTGTATTGCCCTAAAGCAACACAACCGGACTCCTCTTCTCGGGAAGTTTAATGGTTTGGGGGATGTCAATTCCCTCGATTTTCTGCCTTTCCTTTCCCTTCGTCTAGCCACTCTTTTAGTTCCTAAAATATATATAATCCAGAATCGGTTCAATCTCTAAGGAAGATTTCCGCTGAGAAGGGAATAGTGGTTGTGTCCAAAAGTGAACAAAGCCCTATAGCTTCCCTTAAACAAAATTTACTATTTTCTGATAGCTCTAGAAAGCAGATAAAAGAGACAACCATGACATTAATTTCCACTTTAGAAATTGAATGATGCAATCCCCTCAAAAGGCCCATATGAACTGCAGGTCAGTATCAATGTACTGCTTCAATAAAACAGGACTGTCACCAATTTGGAGGGTGACTAGGTGGTGCAACAATGAAAATCATGAGTTAGCGAGACAACCTTAATATTACGGAACTTACTGGAAAATGTTTCATCCTGGAGAAAGAACTGGAAAAGGAATGATGACAAGAGTCCATTTGCAAACACCATTATATAGCCGATGACTGTTACAATGTCAAGTAAGCAGAATCTGTCATATCATATTAGTTGCTGAAAGTTAATAAGAAAAAATGGTTCATCATCATTCTCATAAACATTCTTTTTCATATGCGCAACCGTTGCAATATTAACAACAACTTCTATTACAGATAGTAAACCTGTGGCTGCCTGGACATTAGAGAAAAACGCAGCAACTAAAAAAGCAAGGGACTCTTGCAAGTTTATGCAGATGAAGTAAAACACGAACTGGATGGCGTAATCATTAAGCAAAAAGAACTTCAAGCCTGCAAAAGGGAAAAAGGGGAAATGAAGGAAACTTGTACCAGACAACTCCAGTTAACAGAAAGGGCTCAACTGAGTAGCTGTAGCATTACCTACTAATGAGCCGAAAATCACAAAACATAACATGTATATAGAAGCTACGAATAGAAAATAAGCATAAGAAATCAGCCAATAGGGACCATCCCCAAGTCCATGCATTTTCATCATGATTCTCAGTTTTTGCTGCTTCTCATAAACTAGAGCTATCAAAACAACCTGCACACAATTAATCATGCAATAAGCATGACAAGCATAAAATATTAAATAGAATCATATGATGAATAAAAAGATAACATTTGTATAAAGGCTATTAAGTATATACAATTACTCTGATACAAATTAATAAGATAAACTCAACCAGGCATCATATTGTTTCTAAAGAAAATAACCCGTGAGGAATTCCAGAGATACTAAAAGTTGAAAGCTGCTGTACATTCTGCCAATCCTCATGATTGATAAAGTGCTGAGCTAAAGAAGCCCGACACTGTATGATAAATGAACAAGAAATTTAAGAATGTAAAGAAGATTATTGGATTTTGTGCTCTTAAACTAAATGTGTGTACAACATACCAAAAGTATCCTTTGAATTTTGTGGTCTTAAACATGCCATGTTATTTCTACACAAGAATGTCACTAAGGGTAAAATGTGAATGTTGGAGATAAAAACTTACTAAATATATAAAAAGGCATTCTTTTGAAAAAAGCTAAAAGTGGAAGTAAGACACATGAGGAAATGGAGGGCGCAAAATTTTCTTAGCTCTTCTATCGAATAAATCAGATTTTCATTCTCATACATGAACCAAGAAATAAGCGATTTTCACCCAAAACGAAGAAGAAGAAGACTTAAAACTCATAGAGTTACTGAATAAGGAGTTAACTTTCACTCCTCATGACTCCAAGAAATAAAAGGAGATAAATACTAAACAATGCAGTTGATGAATGCAAAGAAAGTTGTCTAGGAACTGGATTGCTGACAAGTTGGCATCAGTAGATAGCATTAACAGAAAACAGATTTGTCTGACATGATTGAGACAGTCAATTGAACAAATCCCATCACGATAGAACATAAACAGAACATACTTACAGGAAAAAGTTGTGAAACCACCCATGTAAAGAATAGTGGTCCAAGGAGAGAAGCAAAGTCCAGATTGAGTTTTGTTTCTGGTTTGGGCATTTCTTTGACAAACTCAAACAACATTCTTGCAGAAGGTCCAAGCAAATCCTGAATGTAGGCATTTGATGCCTGTACATAGCATTCAGCAGATGTAGATATTCATTCCATTCAGTCAAGAAGTAGTGCAACGTGAAGAAAATCAGATGACCTTTGAATTGCTAGTGAGATAAAGAACAGACAACTTGATATTTCTTAGTAATGGTCAATTTGATACAATTTGGTTCTTGCCAGTTAACTAGACAATTTGACAACATAACGAGCTCAGGGTTATCACGCCAGGCGCCTTCAACAACTGCTGCTTGTCATAATCAAGCATAACTCTTCTTTAAACTTACTTAAGAGAGAAAGGAAATTAGACAATATATAGTATGGTCCAATGAGCAAATCAAAAGTAAGATGCTCAACTGGACTATGGTCCCATCCAGCTAGTTCCAATAACTAGACAAGGCAATCATAGAATATAAAATTAAGAAGTCTTTTTCTGAATTTAAAAGCATACATCAAATCTTATTTATTATATATGTGTGTGTGCATGTATATATGAAATGCATTTTATTATTTATACAGATATGTGCGTGTAGTTATGAAATTGGAAAGTTTACCAAATTCACTGAACGAGGAACCCTTGTCAAAGCCAAAGGTTGATTGCTTTTGCCATTCTTATAGGAAGAGTTATACCAAATACTCACATTGAAACCATTCCTATTTGAGTTAAGGAAATCATATGCTGCAAAAAAAAAAAAACGCATAATTAGTGTGATACTGAAATAGCATAGTTATGCTTAAAGACATTCATGCAGAGAGCACCAAAAAACCTGCTATTATCTCATTTATCTCTCTCTCTGGATTCCCGTTCCTGTAACCCTTATGCAGCTCATCATTGATCTCATGAGAACTATTACGCCACAAGTGTAAGCCTTTTACACAACTTATCTCTGCAGCAGGAATTAACAAAGCTATAAACTATATAAACCCAATATGGGAAAGATATAAGCTTGTTTGTGTGGAACGGTCTAATTTTCTTTGACAATGCTCAACTATTTGTATTTAAAGAAGCTTTAATCTTAGACAGGATGGTGGAGCATGTGCTTATCTTCCCATAGTATACATATGTCAATGTAAGAACCTAGGAATTCAATCAGATAGTCCGAGAAGCATGTCTGGTGATACTACAACATCAAAGTTAAAAAGATCTCCCGTGATAGAAACTTATCCTACTTGGGTCACACAGTAACATGAAATGTATACTCAAGTTCTACAACAAAAGAGGTTTACTTTTTCACCTAAGCCTTGTTCTTTTTTCCTGAATTACACATGCAATATCTAGAACATCAAAATGGTTAACGTTAGTCAGAACTCAGAAAGCAGTAATGAACATAAATCGACTACCTTGCTGAACAGCGACAGAACCAAATTCTAATGGAAGAGAAAATGTGAAGTTAGGAGAACACTGCGACCGAACATTGTAGACTGTCTGGTTAGAGAAGAAAGCTGCCTCAAGAAAATTCATATACTTAGTCTGTGACTCAGAACCCTGAAAATTTGAAAGGTGTTTCATCATCAAACAATGAGTAAATTTTGAACCTATGTATCGCGAATCTCAAGCAAAATAGCAAAACAGAATAAGCTGAATGCAGAGAGGCTCACCAAGACATTATAGGCTAAGCTATAGAAAATGTCAGAGTAATCCACAGTTGATCCACTGCTAAACAAATTTCTACTCATACCTATTAAATTCCACATCATTCGACATACATTAGGAATACTATCAAAGAAAATACTCAATTCACTTCTAGTATACTAGGATCACAAAAAAAAAAAAAAACAATTCATACTTTCTCCAAGAGTCTTATTAGTTCCAGTTAGAAGTATAGTAGCTGGACAGGAACCCGATATCTTGCACGAATCATCAGGCAAGTCCCCATATGAAATAAAATCAGTTTGTACAGCACGATACGTTGATTCTGGTATCTGTAACAAGGGTGGCCACTCCAGTGGCCTAGGAATTGAACAACTGACAGCTTGGTTCAAATCTGAGTATTCGATACCACATACTTCTTCACATTTGCCTTCATCATTTTTGCCAACACATTTACAGCCGCATCGGTTCCATGGTTTATCCAACTCCTTATTTACCCAATTTTGAAGGAAAACTAGTAATAAACAAAGTATTATAGGGACCGAAATGAGTCGAATATTTGACTTGATATCTCGTTTCTACAACAAAATGAGAAACAATCACGAAGAATAATATCACGTTTATAAACACACATAAATTTTTCAATATCATGAACAAAAGTGAACCAACAAAAATAACATCAATGTACCAAATGTTTTTTACAAAATAACATGTATCCCGTGATATCCCACAAATGGAATCTACGGAGAATAGAGTGTAAGCAAACCTGAAAAGTAAAATTCTTTCTGAGCAGAGCATTGGCTTGAGTGGAGAAGCTTGCTGGACCATGCACCAAATCCGCCATGGTTTCATTAATTCAGCTCTTTTCTGAATTCCAAGTGTTTTATTTATAAACTTTTGTTTAAAGTTAGTGAAAGGAAATTCGTTGAGAAATCGGAATGAACAGACGTTCAGTCAGTTGCCAGTACACTGGATCTTCTTTTTTATGTGCAGATGGCTGTAGGGCATGGTTCAGTTGGATAATTTCTGTTTTCTTTTATTATTTTATGATTATGACTTCACTTTTTTTAAAAATATCTCAATTCTATGTACTACCACATAAAATATGTAGATATATATATTTATTTATTATTTTTATTATTTTTTTAAAAGTATAAGCATTTTTCATTTTTAATCAATTACACAAAAAGAATATTTTGATGCATTTCAATTTTCATGTCTAAAGAATTAGTTTTGTAGTAGTACTAGTTTATAATTATATACTTTGGTACGTTCCATATTGGATATTTCAATATTTTCTTTTATAAATATTATACTAAATATTTTAAAAAAAAACTATGTCAAATATTATAATATTGTAGTTAACTAACTAAGCTATTAAAATTCTCATATATCACACCTCTAATCTCTTGTTCAAAAAGAATTAGGTTGGGATTATATAGTAATAGTAATAAAGAAAGATCATTCGATCTTAACTCAACTCTTAAAATTACATCAAAAATTAGATTCGTATATAAAACCCTATATAGGGCAACCAATTTTTCCTCCCACAATCAATTTACTTCGACACTCCTCCCACATCCATGATTAACAATATAGCATGAAGGTTTAACATTGGGTTAATCTATAATTATGCGATGACAATTGATTGTATGGTGATTGACGATGATCAGAGATAATGGTTGACAGTGATAGTAATTGCGAACTGCTATCACTGTAAAATTGTAGAATAGAAATCTCAATAATATTATATTATTCAGATTTATTGAGTGATTGTAATAAGAGAAAAATATATATAACAAATAATTATTAAAATCTGAATGATTAAGATTAAAATCTAAAAATAAATTTAATAATTGAGATTTGAATAACTAAATTTAAAACATTTAATAAGTACAAACCAATAAGATCTTAATGTCATTAAAATATTTAATTTAAGGGGGTCCGATTGGACCGGATAGATTTTAGTCATTTTCCGTAGAAACTAAATAGCGTAACGTAGCTAAAATATATTTATCTGCCCAATGATTGAGAAATTCAAAGGAATAAAGCAAAGTACAAATAGCCATCAAAAGCGGATCTCAAAAATATTAGAAAGTGTATTATAGTCCTTTATTCATCGTCGATTATATTAAAAATAAATATCAATTTTTACTTATCTAACTTTAAATATTAATTAAAGATAATTTATTATTTTATATCTATTTTACTTTAATTAATTAATTTATTATTTTTTCAACAGTAAATGACTTATAATAATTAAGAATAATAGGATAAAATTACTATTTTTATTTAGAGTGAATTTCATAAATAGTTATAACGGAAAAGGGCCTAAAATACCTTTAAAATATTAGAAATGGTACAAAACTACCCTCCATCCACCTATTGGCTCCAAAATACCCTTCTCATCCACCTATTGACTCCAAAATACCCTTCTCATCCACCTTTGGGTTCAAAATTGACCACTTATTTAACGATTTTAAATTTAAACTATTTAAATATTTTTTTATATATGTGACGCTCAACTATTTGTTATAATTTAACTTATTAATATAATTTATAAACCCACCCACTACCCACTTTATATATGAATATAGTTGCAATTGTTACCAGCATGTCACTTATATTTATCCGGTCTAATGTTTGTATCAATTATCAACACTTACAATCTTGATTCATATAGTCATGATAGGTCGTATGTATATACTTAGACCTTAGTTCGTTATATCAACACATATATTCACGCTAAATTATATGTGCATGCTCAACAAATCGATTCACTCTCTCATACAATGAAGATATGCATAATAAAAAAAGACAACCCAAATCTATACATACATACATACACATTAGTCACATTTTTTGTTGTTTGATACGATCTTGCGGGACAAAGCCAGTTAATTACTGATTCGAATTAGTAACTTTAGTTCAACTTTTATATTTATATTTAAAAAATTATTCAATATATAGAGATAAATTATTCAAAACCCAATTAATAAGAAGGAAGATAATTTAGAAATTATAAACAAAAAATCTTGATTATGCCTCCACATTCATGTCAAGTAATGTGAGTAATAGTTTAATTAGTTCTTTAACCAGGCAATTTATTCTTTTTTTATTTTTAGTATCAAAAACCTTTGAATCGGATTTAAAAAGTCGCTTCTACCCAAAAAAAAAAAAAGATTAAAAAAGTCACAAGTCTCAAAAAAAAAAGGGAAAAAAAAGAGAGAGTTAATTTCTACGAATTGAGGTCGCCATAAATTATTTAACACAATATGCTATTCAAAGTCTAACGATTAATAAAGTAACTAATCACTATTAACTAATTTGAACACCTGAGAAGTGACAAATACATTTGCTCCAAATTATGTTGTCTAGTCTACGAATTTGAATAAAATTATATATAACGTCCTTTTCATTTTGACGTAGTTTCGTTTCTTAATTAAGAAGGGAGCCTGGAAGTTCATAAAACCTTAATTTTTATATATATATATATATATATATATATTCAAATAAACAAGACAGTATGTGGAGAACATTTATAGGAACAAAAAAAATAATTTATATGAGCCAACATATATAATACTTTTCATATAAATCGATCTTAATATATTACTAATAAATTATATTCAATTGTATTATTGTATATTAAAAGATTGAGAAAAGGGTTCGAAATATATTTGAACTTTGATCGAAATTGCTATAACAATTTCAAACTTTGGACAGGACCTATTACTATTTAATAGTATATTTTAAAGATATATAGGTACTCACGCGGACATCATAAATATTGCAACATGTCCCGCTGGACACTTATATATCTTTAAAATATAGTATTAAATAGTGCAGGGTAATAGGTATTGCCCAGTATTGTTACAGCAATTTCGATCAAAGTTCTGATATATTTCAGACATTTTTCCCTTAAATTGTTATAAGAGAAAAAATTAAAACTTTTTAAATTTATTTATTTTGGTGCGAGTCTTCTAATATATACTTCTATATATTATTTCTTACGTAATATGTGAATTTGGTGGATAATTACTACAGTAATTCCTGAATATATGACGATGGAGTGGAAATTGTTGGATATTTGGAAAACCCCAAAATGCCCTCCACTACCAAACAGGAAAATGACCATGTTGTCCCTCAATGTGAACAAAATTAAGTTATAATCAGTTGATCACAACAGCATAGGATCAACGTGAAGATCACGACATATTTTCTAACAACACAATTTGTTGGTTTGACTTATGAGGGATCGTATTGCGATTTGCGGGGACCAATGTGATTTTTCCTCTAATTAAAAAATACTAGGAAATTAAGATGAAAAACTTTTAAATCTCGTGATTTTAAATTAAAGATATGTTAAATATATCAAAATAGTATACTTAAATTTTGTGGTTTTAAATATATCATGTAAAAAGTTAAAATTAAAGAATTGCAAAAAGAGAGAAAAGAAACATTCTTTTCTAAAGGGACTAACAAGAAAAGAAGGACAAACAAATTGAAACAAAAGGAGTGATAAATAATATGCATATTTTATTTTAATATTCAAGACAACATTTTAAAAAAACTTGAAAAATGATTAGTAAAATGAGTACACCTTAATTCTAAAATAAATTGGGATCAACCATGAATCGTGATTATATTTCTCTAACAATACAATATACAAAACGTGTAATCAAGTTTCTAATAAGCAATACATAAAATAATGTACAAACATTATTAACTTATATTATTAGTTAATTCCTTAAGTCCATGAAAATTAAAATTATGCCAATTATTTTTACATAACAAGGCTAAAATCTTCATTCGTTCGTTTCATTTGACAATATTCGAATGACCAACGAGTTCCAAATCATTAGGTTAACTCAGGGGTAGATTTAGAATGTAGGGTGAAGTTTTCGGAAATTTAATAACTTTTATGCAATTTCATATTTATATTGAGAAATCTAGTAAATATATAAGAGCTACGTATGGAAAGGAACTTGTTAAGTTTTACTTCCTTCTTGACTAGAGTTCGATCCACCTCTACATATATATATATATATATATATATATATATAATCAACAAGTAATATTGAAAATATTAAAATATATAACAGTTAAGAAGTTAATTTATTTTTAATAAATACAAAGCTCATATATTATCATGTAGTATATAACTAAAAGCTACAAATTCTGAGATAGTTATGCTTTGACAGATAGGCTATAGATATGTGAATCATCATTATTGAAATTTTCTTAGTATAAACACGAGGTTTCTGTTGCTTGCCAATAACTTATTATTGTTGAAATTTTCTACGAAACAACAAGGAGAGATCTTCACCACCCTAATCCATTTTTGACTTTGCAACCTAATAGTCTACTGAACTAGAACTTGGTGTGTTTGGTATCACAAAAAAATAAAAATATTTTTTGAGAAAATGTTTTTTTGGAAGCATTTATATGTAATCTAGCAAAACACTATGGAAAAAGTGGGGAGGAGATGGGGAGCAGGACGATAGGAGGTGGGATGGTCAAGAGGTGAGGTTGAGGGATTTGATAGGTTGGAAAGAGACAATGAATTTAGAATGGCATTTATGAAACTTGTTTTTTCTACTTCTATTAATGCCATTTCCCTCATTTTTAAGGAACCTATTTCCCTAAAAAAATGTTTATCAAAAAACATTTTCCTCCATTCTAAACACACCTATTTGAATTGACTTTCATAGTTTTTGGTTAAGATTAAAAAAAAATTAATCATTTTAAAAAAAACCATACTAACAAAAATAAGTCAAAAATTATAAGTTAAATTTTCTAATTTTAATGACTTATAAGGAAACCGTAAGCAATAAGTCTATACAAACACGCTCTTGGTAATTTTTGATATTTACACCAATCATATGAATACACCAATCACATATGTAATGGCACAACTACATAAATTCTAAGAATTATCAGTTGAATACTTTCCGCTATCTTATATATCAAATAAAATAAAATGTATTATTTTTACTTATGTATATTAATTTTAAATACATTTATTAAAAATTTATGATTTAATACAGATCTTGTATCAAATTAATTTGAGGTAGATAATGTGCTGGTAAACTTTTAGCATCAAAGATGTAGGGTCAATTGGAGTAGCAAAAAACCAAAATGGGCAAAAATTGAAATAACAGATTTACCTAGAAAAGACGCGCCTTCATTTTTCTCTTGTATATAATGTGCAACAACTATAACTTCTTCACTACCCAAAAAACTGAATATTTAGAGAGAGAAAGCCATGGAAGTGCAGAGGGGATTCCCTTTGCTGAAACAGCAGTACAAAGCCTTAATAAAGAAGAATTATTTAGTCGCATGGCGGAACAAGATGGCCACATTTCTTCAGCTTTTCGCATCGCTCTTCTTCATCTTCCTTCTATTCCTAATCCAGAGAGCTATCGAAGCTCGCTTCTCTTCTTCCACATCCTATAAGGATGTGCGGGACCCAGAACCTCTGGTGTCGCCGCCAATTCCGCCTTGTGAGGACAAAGACTTCATCACTTTCCCCTGCTATGATTTTGTTTGGAGTGGCTCTCAGAGTACGAAAATCGGTCAGATTGTAAACGGAATTATGGCTAATAATCCTGGCAGGTCGATTCCTTCATCCAAGGTATATTTATACATACACACACTCCTAGTTGACTTTTTTCCTCGACTGATTTATTGATGATCTGATTTTTAATCTCTGTATTTACCTTTATATTGAACTGAGATTTGTTTAGCGGAATTGTTATAATTTGTGGATAAATGAGTTTGAGTGCAATGAGTTTTTGCTGCGTTAGTTTCTCTTTTTTTTCTTTTTATTATCATATGAATCTTATAGTAGTATAATGACTTGGAGTTGGATAAATTGTGTTGTTAGAGGGATTGAACTTATTGAAAACACTTAAATCGCTGCAATGGAGAAATTACCTTTTTGATTGTTTTAAAAAAAAAAAAAAATTTGCCTAAATAAATAAGTATAGAATTAATGCTTACAGTACTACAACAACAACAACAACAACAAACCAATGTAATCTCACAATTGAACTCTGGGGAGGGTAAGATGTACGCAGCCTTACCTACCTTTATGGGGTAGAGAGATTGTTTTTGATTGACCTGGGGAAGCCTCCTCCTTTATCCGGGATTGGGACCAGCAATGTGAACGAGCTCAGACGGGTGGAATCGATTGACCTGGGGAAGCCTCCTCCTTTATCCACAGTGGCAGAGCTAGGATTTTTAATAAGGGGGTTCAAAATCTGAAGAAGTAAACCACGAACTAATCGAAGGGGATTAGACATCTACTATATATACATAAAAAATAATGTTAACCATGTATAAATAGTAATATTTTCCGCCGAAGGGGGTTCGGATGAACCCCTAACTCTATGCTAGCTCCCCCCCTGTTTATCCAGGCTTGGGACCGCAGTGTGAACGAGCTCTTACAGGCAGAGTTAATGCTAAACAGTATGAATCACGAAATAAACCTGATAAGAAATTTTGCAATTATCCTGCTAGGTTTCTTCTTCATGTCTAATTTCCTAATTATGATTTTCTTTTGTGCAAACAGTGCCACTTTGTTAGCGATAACATCTATAGCTTCTGTGGTCTAATTTGTGTCTTCCTTGTTTTTTTCCCTGCTCTGATTCATATGCTTCTTAAGTACTTTATTTGAAAATTCTTGTTAGGGGAAAAAAATCTGTTAATCTTGGGCCAAAGTGAAGTTATTTTTCGTGATCTTGTTAATTGAAGTTTCAAGTAATATCAGATAGTACAGCTTGCTTGTAAGCATAAACTCACTTTCTACTATTCGTAGTATTTCAGAAAATAAATTTACAGATTACTGCTTGTCATAAATGTTGTTGTCCTCTCCAAGTAATAAGTCTAGTGCAGCTCTTTACTAGCTTTTTTTTAAACATTAATATGCTTGGAAACTTCATGCTTTTTCATGTTTAGGAGAATTGGCTAGTCTCTTATGTCTCAAGGGGACTCTTTGGGTCGTTGCTGTCAAGGCCGATGTAGGCTCTGACATATGATTTCGGCAGAACCCGGTAGCTTTGACCTAAACACCCATATATTTGTTAAGAAATTCATTAAATATACACAAAAATTAAATTTGTTACAAGCACTTGAGGCCAGTTGTCTTAGAATAAAGAAACCCATATAGTTCAAGTCATGGATCTGCCCCTGCTTGGTGTAATGAGATGTGCGGGTAATCTTTTATTCCAGAGAGACCCACTTTTCACACACAGAGCATCAGTTAGTAATGCAATCCCTGAATGAACCGATCTGTGTGAAAATGTGAAAGTGAGTTGAGAATTTGGGATTAACTAAATATATGAAGTAGGGAGACGCAGTGTCTTATATCCTATAGGAGAAATGGACCTTTCCATTTCCTTACACAAAACATGGTGTGCATGAATAATATTAGTAATGTGCTTTTACAGCATGAGAGTATGCAAAGGGGATTCCCCTTGAAAAGAGTGAACATTCCCACTCTTTTACATATTCTTAACAAAAGGATTGCCTAAGCAAAAATTAAGGAATATGAGAGGATTCCTGTCCTTTTCAAGTTGATAGATACCAAATATAGAGAGGTGAAACTTCCATATGAAAATCTGAGGTTATTTGATTTGTCTGGCCTAACTCTGAAGTTAATCATCTGTATCTTGTTCGACTTGAACAGCCTCAGACTTATCTTGGCAGATCCTTTATCTTGAAAATCATGGTTGATTCCAGTAGTACAGTCACTCATTTTGCCAAATCATCCTCTTCACAATTTGCCTCCCTAAAACAAAGAACAATTACTCCTTATGTTTTCAAAAAAATCTTTATGTTTTCTAGCCCAAGAATCTGTCCAGTGTTCACTATTAGCTTTCTCTATCGTCATGGAGGTGATGTGATTCCTTCAGCGTATTAACAACAAGCATAAAATCTAGTTTAAGAATTGCATAGGTAAATCCTGAATTGATGCACCAATTTTAACTTCATTAAAAGATAGATTCCTGTCGTTTGAGTGTGCCAGTGTCCTGTTTACCAATTTATTTCATGCAATGGTTCCTCTAATTTGGTTCATTCTTTAGTTTAATATTTCGAATTGAAGTTTTGTTGGAACATTGACCTATCATACCATGACTTCTTTTCCGCAGGTTTTGTCATTTAGAACACGAGATGAAGTGGATGTCTGGCTTTTCAAGAACCCTATGCGTTGTCCTGGAGCGCTACACTTTGTTGAAAGGAATGCTAGCGTAATCAGTTATGGTATACAGACAAACTCCACTCCAGTTGCCAATCGAGGAGTCTTTGAAGATCCAACTTTTACGTTCCAAATCCCACTTCAACTGGCAGCAGAACGTGAAATTGCGAGATCTCTGATTGGAGGTAATATAAATGTGATATTTACTACTGGATTTGATCCAATAAATGGATATGATGGTTTAAATCAAGTCCTCTTTTTTCCTAAGCTCACCTTTATCCTATGATTGTGTACATTTTCAGATCCAAATTTCAGTTGGGTTGTCAGTCTCAAAGAATTTGCACATCCGGCTTTTGAAGTTTTCTCTGCCTTGCGTACCATTGGACCTACCTTTTTCTTGGCTGTTGCTATGTTTGGATTTGTCTTCCAAATCAATGCTTTGATCATTGAAAAGGAACTCAAACTTCGGCAGGTATCACGTCTGGCATTTTGTAAGAGATAATACCATTCTTGTACTTCATGGATGATTTTCAATTTCTGAATGTCACATTTTTCTTGCAGGCAATGACTATGATGGGTCTCTATGATACTGCTTACTGGTTATCATGGTTCACATGGGAGGGATTCATCACACTTCTCTCTTCTCTTCTCACAGTTCTCTTCGGGATGATGTTTCAATTTGATTTTTTCTTGAACAACAACTTTGCGGTCGTGTTTCTTCTTTTTTTCCTCTTCCAACTTAATATGGTTCGTCTCCACCATTCAACTTAACACTTTCACCAATTACAATCTACATTCATTTGCAGCTTCTAATGAGGCTAAATAACTTGAATATTTTTGTCCACTGAGATAGAATTTCTGCTCCTGTGGCCAGGTTGGTTTTGCATATATGGTGTCTGCTTATATTAGCAAGTCATCTTCAACAACAACTGTGGGTTTCTTCATCTTTATTGTCGGTTTCATGACTCAGGCAAGTGCTTATCTTTGAAACGATTACTATCCATTACTAACTCACTGGGATGACGTATTTCTTGTCTCTCATTTTTTCAGCTTGTAACAACATTTGGATTTCCCTATAGCGAGGACTACTCCAAGATCTATAGGATCATCTGGTCATTGTTCCCACCAAATCTTCTTGCTCAAGGTCTTCAGTTACTTGCTGATGCAACTGCCACTCCTGAAGATCCTGGTGTTAGCTGGAGTGGGAGGACAAAATGTGCTTTTAATGATACAGAGTGTGTAATAACTATGGTAAGACTCCTATTGCAAAATAGGGCTTCTCTTTTAGTTTCCAGTTCTCTTGATTTTAGGGAGGGAGGTGAAGCACTTTGAGAGTAAGGACTTTGTTTGTTCGTACATGATTTCAGTAGCTATTTTTTGTTCACTTCTCATCACTGTTATAGCTCTGTGACTTTGAATGAGAGTGGAGCTAATGAGTTATAGAGGGAGGGAGGAGAGACTCTGGGTTGGTCGAAGTATTTCTTAAAAACATACACACACATATCTTCATAAGCTTTACAAAGGTTGGTCGAAGTACTTCTTTACAAAACTTATTCCATGAAACAAGGATCACATCTCCTTTACAATTAAGGATTACATCTCCTTTACATCTCCTTTTCAAACTAAGCAAATTATTAAAGAGGAACTATTAGACTATCTCGAAAAATCTCATTTTTTCTAGCAGTTAGTTCTTTCTTAATGCAATATTGCTTTCAGTCTCATACAGTCATCTTGCATCTCACATACACCCATTATCTGTTGTTTCTCTTTACAGAACGAGATTTACATATTGCTCGTGTCAACATTCTTTCTGTGGTTTGTTCTGGCTATTTACTTGGATAATACAATCCCGAATATTTCTGGTGTGAGAAAGTCAGCATTCTACTTCTTGAATCCTGGTTACTGGACAGGCAAAAGTGGAAATAAGGTGAAAGGTAACCAAAATTTATCAGTACCTTAATATCAAATTTCGAGCATACTGTGACAAAACTTTAAGGCTGTTCATTTTGTGTTCAGAGGGTAGTGTTTGTAGCTGCATAGGTTCAGTGCCAGCCTTGGATAGTATTATACCAGATGACGAAGATGTTCTTGAAGAAGAAAACATTGTTAAACGGCAAGCTACGCAAGGTGAAGTTGATTCTAATGTTGCAGTTCAACTACATGGTCTTGTAAAGATATTTCCTGGAACAACAAAGATGGGCTGTTGTAAATGCCAAAGGAAATCTCCATTTCATGCCATCAAGGTATTTTATCCATTGGTCTATAAGAAGCTAACACTAGCTGTTTTTTCTGTGCAAACAGAAGTCATCAGTAGAGAAAAGAAAACACTTTACGCGTTCAGATAGGAGTCAAGCATGGAATCTAGTTTGAGACTTGTCTCAAAATTTGTTTTTTGGTTTCTCTTGCAACTTCTTTGGATTTCCCTGGCAATTTATTCAAATCAAAATGTGTGTTTAGTTTCATTTAGTACACGTTTTACATGTGTAAGAATAGCATATGGGAAATGAGAAGTCGACATTTCAAAAGATTAAAAAGTTAGAAGAAATAGCATCAATATTTAATAATCCTCTGGAGATCCTACACCTCTACCCTGGCTGCATCTTCATCTCATTCTTTGGAGTCAATACTGCAGGGCTTATGGGTGAATCTTGCAAAGGATCAGCTATTTTGTCTTCTTGGGCCCAATGGAGCTGGAAAAACTACTACTATTAATTGTTTGACTGGGATTACACCTGTTACTGCAGGAGATGGTAATATAATTTAGTCACTCAAATTCTGTGTTCATTGCATATTACTTATGTGTAACACAAAGCTGCTTTTTAACAGCACTAGTATATGGTGAGTCCATAAGAAGTTCTGCAGGCATGTCAAACATTCGATCGATGATAGGGGTTTGTCCCCAGGTGACTATTTTTTATCTTTATATGTTCCTATTTTCAATTTTTTCATGGAACTGACTAAGACTCTGCACCAGCAATACTTTGTTTCCATAAAAGAAATTCATTCATTTTTGTTGTTTTACAGTTTGATATTCTTTGGGATGCATTGTCCGGTCAAGAACACCTGCATATTTTTGCCAGCATTAAAGGTCTACCCCCTGGTTTAATAAAAGAGGTGAGCATAAACCTAATCTATATCTAGCCTTTTGTGCCTGTCTAAAGATATGATGAACAAGCTCAGCACAGAATAGAATGATTATAAATCCTGCTTGACCAATTGCTTGATCAAATCACAGGTAGTAGAAAAGTCATTAGCTGAGGTAAAACTCACACAAGCAGCCAAAATGAGAGCTGGTAGTTACAGTGGAGGAATGAAAAGACGTCTTAGTGTTGCTATTGCTCTTATTGGTGAACCAAAATTGGTCATTTTGGATGAACCGGTAAGTTTTGGAAAATAAAGTTTTCTCGTGAGTTATCAGAATTATGCTAAAAAAAATTTATCATGACATTCTCTTTTCTAAAACATGAAAACGCTTCATAGACTACTGGTATGGATCCAATAACTAGAAGACATGTCTGGGACATAATTGAGGATGCCAAAAAAGGGCGTGCCATTATCCTGACCACACATTCAATGGAAGAAGCTGACATCTTAAGTGACCGCATTGGTATCATGGCAAAGGGTAGACTTCGTTGCATTGGAACTTCAATAAGATTGAAATCAAGGTTTGGAACTGGTTTCATTGCTAATGTAAGCTTTTCTGGTGGGACAAATGGGACTCCTGATAGAGAAGATACTCTGCGTACATCTCAACCTGAAGCTGTGAAACAGTTCTTTAAAAGTGTATGTCAAAGATGTCTTTTGCTTTTTCCCTTTATTTTCTGAAACTACTAAAGGAACTGGTCTGATTTGCAAACTATGCCTGCAGCGTCTGGACGTGGTGCCTACAGAGGAAAACAAGTCCTTCCTAACCTTTATTATTCCCCATGCCAAGGAGAAGCTGTTGACGGTAATATCTTTATATCAACTTTGAGATTAGATTAGTTTAACACCATTTCTGGTCTTTCTACTTTATTGTGGAATTATATGCACACACACATTTGGACTATTAGCTCATTTGGTGATCATTGGATTTTACCCTCAATCAGGATTTCTTTGCTGAGCTACAAGATAGAGACAAGGAATTTGGCATATCAGATATCCAGCTCGGGCTTACCACTCTTGAAGAAGTTTTTCTGAACATTGCTAGACAGGCAGAATTGGAAGATGTGGCTGAAGGAAGCTCTGCAACTCTTACTTTGAATACAGGGCTCTCACTTCAAGTAAGTTGTTTATCATATCCTTGGTTCTATAATTTTCATGATGAAATTGCACGTGAAAGTTATAATCCCTGTGAAATTAGTAACACTGTTTTATTTGTTGGTATGACTATTCAGATACCTATAGGAGCAAGATTTGTGAAAATTCCAGGAACAGAATCTGCTGAGAATCCAATTGGAACTATGGTAGAAGTGTATTGGGATCAAGATGATTCTGGTAGGCTCTGCATTTCTGGTCACTCACCAGATATGCCAATACCAGCTCATGTTCAACTAAGAGATCCTCCAACAGACACTTCTAGTAGTGGCTTTTTGCGAAAACGGAAACAAATTCAAGGAACTGTGATTGATCCTGCACAGATCACGGGTGCAAGTTCGTAATAAAAATAGAACTTAATAATCACAGTAAAAAAGGTTTTACAGAATTTTTTTTTTGTATAAGTGAATTGTTGTAAATGTGTTTGCTACTTGGGACATCTGTTTGTCACAAGAACATTATTTTTTTCCGGCTGGTTCTTTGTATGGTATAGCTTCGTTTTTGGTTAACATTAATTTATCTGTATACTACAAAATTATTTGTTACATTTACTGTCATTCTTATAACGAAAACATTTCTATTTTCAATATTTTTGATAAATAATTAATGCATGTATCTTCTTCTTATTTTTTTTATCTTCTTAACCTAAGGCAAAGTAGCAAACAATATACCAAATTGGAAGGTTTGCATTTAGTTTGGTTTCGTTATTCTTCTACGTAATTAATTTTTCACCTCTGTGTGGTTACTTTTTAAAAATTAGTACAGCAGATGGATAAGAGACAAACACTTAAAATGACGAGTGTATATTTGTTCAGGCAATTAACAACTGCTGGCACGTGTGGTTCAAGAAAAAAAAACCCTGATATACAACGAGATGCAGATTCACAAGTTAAATTTGAAAGTAGAGATGTATTTTTTAATCTTTTTCCTTATATTTAAAAGTATTTTATTGATTGTGTAAACACAACAACAATAACATGCTCAGTGAAATTCCACAAAATGGAGTTTGAAAAGGGTTAAGTGTATACATACCTTACCATTACCTCGTGGAGATAGTCAGGTAGATAAACATATTTTTGATGGTCGAATAAATATCACACTCTTTTTTACTTTGATGGAGAAATATAGGAAAGATAGGTAAGCTTGAGGATTAACTTTTAAATTAGTGCTTAATCCTCACTTGTAAACGTAAATGCGCTGCCAACTCAGCAATTAACGGTTAGCATTCAAAATTTGAAACCAATATGATAAGAGCGTGTTAATTGGGCCCACTGGACGGGCCCAACCCGAAGAGCCGTTTCTACAGAATTTCTAGATTTAATTTTGAAGCAGTTGTAAAATTTCCCGCCCAAACACCACTGCTATCTCTTGGGAATATATATAGCCAGCCCTAACTTCACAACTCTCATCATTTCTTTCTATCTCTCTCTCTGGAAAACCTAAAATTTATCAATGGAAGTCTCCGGCAAAGATCAATCTTCTGTTTCTGGTATTTGTCTTCGCCTTTTAATTTCTCTGTGTTTTTCGTTTATGATTGTGCGTATACGTTTGTTTCGCTGTATGTGTAAATGTGATTGACGGTTTTTTTTTTTCCGCAGCTAATGCTAAGCGATCATCATCAGCAACGAAGCTTCTTCGATATCCACTGCGATCGGGCACTAAGCCCAAGGAGGAGAAGCCCCCTCTGACTGATGCTTCCAACTCTTCGGTTCCTAGAAGGTTTGTCTCTATTACTGTTACTACTTCACTGAATTTTAGTGCGTGTAGCGAATTTAGTGTGATTAGACTGTCAAAAGACGGCAGTTGTATGAGTATATGTTGTTTGGATGAATTCTCTGGTCATTTGCAACCCTAGAAATGCTAACCTACATTGAACCATTCGCCATGAAATACCTATTTGTTTTGGTTTTGGAAAAGGGAAAAGAAATTGCTGAATTTTGTATACATGATGTTCTGCTTTGTTATGAAGGTCAATCATATTGACGTGGTATGTTGAACAATTATTGATTAATTGGCCTACAAACCTTATCCAACATAGAGTTATCCTCTTAGCTTATATCCTTGTGAAATTCCTTTTCATGCTACTGCAGCACACTACTATAGAATCACCAGGAGATGATCAGTAGAGCTTAAAACTGCTTCTTCAATCTGCGCGATAATTTTTGGTTTGGAATCAAGTAAACCCTATTATCAAATTTGTTTTACGAAAACAGATGTTAAGTAGTCTCTAAAGTTAAGGTTATATAGCGTTATGTTGTTCCTGGTTGTGATTAATGGGGTCTTGGAGAAAGACAACCTAGCCTTAGTAAAGTAGCAGAGAATGGTATCACTTTTCCTTTCAAATAGAAATCTAAACAAATTAAACTATTGTCATGTACACCAAGCGTAGTGACTTTAAGGATGTGTACTTTTCCCAGCCATTTTATTCTTACTTAAGCCAAATATTTGTTTCCTCTGATGTCCATGCTTGCTTAATTTTTTTCATCTCCCATTTTAGGGGAAAACCTGCCTCAAGTGTCAGTAAGAGTATTAGTGTCCTTGATCTTGGCAAGGAAAAGTCTGCTGCTAAACCTCCAAGAAGGCTGTCTATTCAATCTAAGTCAAGTGCCAGCCCTGCTTCAAGAGCAGTAGGCACTATCACTCCTATATCGGAGGCTAGGGCAAAGAGATCCGTGATCAACCAGGGGAAAACTAATACACCGCTTTCAGCTCTTGCAAAGTCATCAAATGGAAAGGAAAGCAATCGTCTATTCTCTGCACTCTACTGGCTATCCCAGATTAAGCTCTCTGAATCTGCTGCTAAGCATTCAATTTCTCTTGGGTTTTTCAAACTTGCTTTGGAAGCTGGCTGTGAGGTACGATAATATCTATGAAAATACTCTCCCGACTGTGTCCCTTGAAGATCAGCAGATATCTACTTTTCATTTATTTTTTTCTAATTAAGAAGTTTAGTGCTGTTTATGAATTTCACTATTTTCCCATTGCAATGTTGTAGAGAAATTCAAAACTGCCTGTAGATAGTGAATTAAGCTATAGAAACAGACTACTTACCTCATATCTTTTTCTGTTTTTTTATTTCAGCCGCTTCAACGTTTGAGGGATGAGCTGAAATCCTATGTGCAACGTCATAGCCTTCTAGATCTCGGGGAGCCAGTGAAACAATTGTTTGAAAGCTACAATATTTCTCACGATTTTGAGCAGTTGCAAGTATCTGAGACTTGTTCCCATGCACCTCAAGATGGGACACCTTCATCTGATGATGAAGTGCACAGCTCTTCATCTGTTGCTGGCACTGAGAAATCAGAACCTGAAGTCGTGACCAAAGATGCTATTGAAACTTGGCAAGTGGCAGAACCAACTAAAGAGACTTCATCAAGGAAAGACATTGCAACGAAGAACCATAAATCTGTAAGTAAGATTGCTACAACTCCAAAATCTACAGAGGTTTCTGGTACCATAAAAAAGAAGCTTGAAAATCCTAAGCAAAAACCAAATAAGAATAAGGTGAAAAGACAGGGAAAGAAATCTGCTGGAGTAGAAGGTAAATGTCTGTTGGTAACTTTCTTGGTTAAAAGTCTTGCTGTTTGTGTATGTTACTGAGATTTATAACTATTTTTATCATAGGTCCTGCTAATGCTGGCACTGCTGAGATAGCCCTTCCAGAAGACAAAGAGAATATGGTAAGAAGAGATAATATGGGAGTTTCAAAAAGCCTTTTTAAAGTTCTCATTGATCAATTTCCAATCTTTTACTAGTGAACTATTGTATTTTTGTCTTGTCTGATCAACTAATCACCTGAAGACACCATACTCTCTTAGAACTTCCTCTTTTATGTCAAACATGGCTTCTTGACTAAGGATTAACTGCTATTTATTTTTTATTTTTTTGCAATTGTAAGCATGTCATATAATACTAATAGTTAACTTTGCTATCACTATTTGCAGGATGCTCCACAGTCGGAAGTTTAAATGCATGTATGGAATCAAAGAATGTTGAACATACTTCTGTTATGGTTATTTGTTTTGGTGTTCATAAGCAGGAAGTTATTCCTTGTATAGATCATAGAAGGGGCGAGTGGAAGTGTCAATCTGGGGTGTGCATGTGAAAGAGTCATGTTTTCCTTGTTTGGTTCTAGTTTGACCCAAGACTTTTGGGCATTTGGTTTTACGATATCATACTGGAAGTGTTTTTATCATGCTTCAGTTCTATGCAGTGAAGTATTTACATGAAATTGCTACTTGCTGGTTTTTCATCATCTAATATGCACAGTGAGAATTGCAAGTATATTGCAGTAGTTATATTGGATATAATAGTGATTTCTCTGCCCAGAATTTTAGACCAGCGGAGAGCCCGGTCATTTTGTGTCGTTTGCTTGTTCATATACGGCCCCTTGGTCGTTCTGCGTAGTCACTCCTGTTAGCGCTTTGTTATCTAGCATTTTTTTGTCCATTTGAACTATAGGAAGTGATGAAGTGCAATGCGATTGTTCTGTGCAACATTAACTGTTAAGTGCAAATACTTTCCGTCTTCAGTATGATTAACGTTGTCAACTACCAAAAGTTTAGTAACGTGGAAATTTTAAGATTAGAAACTCTCAATATACTAGACGATAAAGTCCAGGTGGAACTGGAAACTATGTAAGAACAATAGTTTCACTTCATTTCCCTAGTTGTTAGATTTCATCTATTATACGGCTTCCTGTCACTTCAGCTCATTAGCCCTTTTATCCCTGTAAAAGGTGACATTTTCATAGAGATGATTTCGGCATGTTTAGAACAAAATATGCTGAAAGTATTATTTAGAACTATGTAAACCTAGCTCTAACTGTTTCACTGATAGACTTAATGAGATCAATAACCGATCAGTAAGAAAAGGGATCTGCTAATTAAACAACTAAAACGAAGTTGATAGCAATTGATCCAAAAGCAAATGAAAAGCTGTTGCTTCTTTTCAATTTAAATATATGATCATACAGTAGGTTTGCGAGGCTTACAAGTTAAATCCAAACTTGAAAGTTAATGTAAGTATCTGAAAACCATCTTTGTTGGAAAAGCAACTAGCACAATCTAAACAAATCCAATACCAGAAGACATAATCTACAGGAGCTTGACAAGCGGTGAACAACAATTGAGGGGAGTAGCATAGAGCAACTATACTGAGATCAGCATGAATGTGCTCCACTAAAATTACAATTCCGGACTAAGGTGTCTGGAACCATTACACAGATGAGCCCCCAAAGCTCATATGATTGAGGTTGCAATAACCTCTATATTTGTGGTATCAGTCTGCAGTCCAGCTCTGCTCCACAATTTCTCTAACTCTCCGGTTGTACTCCCTCTTATTCTCACTAAACAACCGAGCAGCTTCCGAGTTTGCAGGAGAATTAGGGTTTGGATCACACAGCAGTGACTGCAAGAATAAGATAAAGTCATAATCATTTATGCAAACAAGAAGTCTAAAGTTCTCTTCTGAAGGCATACGATGCTAGTCTGCATGGAAGTCTCCAGGGGTAAAAAGCAACTACAATTGCATCTCTCCTAACCCACCATTTGAGGAACATCATTTTCACCTCCCTCCCTTACTCAACAAATTATTGCTTATACAACCAAGAGGGAAACAGAGGGTTGGACTGTTGGAGCAATACCCTTCTACTATAACATCACCTTCTCGCGCACACACTGCAGTAACCATACATTATCCAGCCAATCAACCGCCATAACCTATCCCATCCCCCACCCAATTTTTTTTAATTGAATATCTGTCTTGTCTATTTTCACAAAGGAGGACAACCTAGGAAACAGCAGTATACAAGGAGATAGAGTTATGATACTGATAATAAATAAGATGAGTTTCTAATCTGATGCTCCCTCCTCATGCTATACACTAAATTATCAACACAAGTGCTTGAACATTGCATTCATCAGCAGGTGCTAGTTAGGAGTTATTGCTCAAACATATCTCCCTCATAATAACAAGTCCATATCTGTTGGTTTGTCTATGATGTAGATTGTAGAGATTATAGGAATTTCAATTACAAGAAACACTCTCAAGAAATTACACACCAAAAAAAAAAAGTAGTACAAATATAAACACTACTTTTTCCACAAGGAAGTCCTATTTTAGCTTCTCAGGTCACCCAAATGGCACATATGTTTCTTGGAGAAAATTCAATGGTGTATAATTCACAAGATTAAGACTAAATTCTTCCATTCAACCAATTTTTATTTTTTTGAAATGGTAGCAGGATTTCATTATTAACCGAAAAGAACAGGTCTGAGCACAAGGTAGTGCTGAGAGATATAGGCTCTAGTTACAAGACATCCAAAAGAGAAACTTAAAAATTAGAAGCCAAAAATCTGGTCTTGTACCAATAAGAAGAGACCCTCTGAGATTAACTAGAGACTCTACATCTTGTATTAAAGTTTTTTTTTTTTTGAAATTAAATCTTGTATTTAAGTTTCTTTACATTAAAAGTTCAAAAAATATACAAGTCTAATGACCTTTAAACTTATCATCCTAAATGTTCTAACAACAAGAAACAGACAATATGTTTTAAAGTCTTCCTTATGCTTTGGTGAGAGAGAAAGAGAGAGGGGGGAGGGAGATTTATCCGAGTTCTTTCTTACTCGGTTTGTGTAGAAAATGAGGAAAGGAAATATCAGAGGGAAATTCAAGTTGACTCGTTAGGATATTGGTTTGCAGAGTAATCAGAACTTCCTTTTTCTTCATCAAATGAAGTGTCTGGCAATTCCTAAACCTGGACTCGTTAGGAAATGAGTTTATCCTGTTTACTAATATTACTCTGCAAATGTTGACGTCCTATTATATTGGGGCTAATTTATTCCATGAAAGCATAAAGCAAGGATTTTATTTCTAGCTACCACGGCTTCTATTTGTTTCTACCTCATGACACTTTCAAGGTGCCTTGAATAAGATCACTTGATAAAAGATGATAATTATTGCTAAATGAAAACTGGTTTACTCAATAGCTCATTGACACTGGAGGACATAAAGAGGGTTCGATATGTACAACTACCATTAAACCAATCAAGGAGTTGAATCTGGGAAGCAAATTCCACGAGAAGAATTTCGAATGAATCACCGAACCTGCACTTAGGAATAGTGCTCCTCAATGAAGTCACCCAAGAGCAAATGCCTGCCTAGGAAGTAGGAACTAAACAAATAGACTTTCCCTCAAAACATACAGTAACAATTTTCTGAAGAAACTAGAAAAGCTATCTAGGCATTTGGATAATATTTGGTTGAAGCTGAAAAGGAGCATTTAGAAGTATTTACGTTTGGACATAA
This sequence comes from Solanum tacnaense, assembly GCA_029582525.1. Taxonomy (NCBI): domain Eukaryota; kingdom Viridiplantae; phylum Streptophyta; class Magnoliopsida; order Solanales; family Solanaceae; genus Solanum; species Solanum tacnaense. Next base: position 48,512 of record JAJOOD010010853.1, read on the forward strand.
ATTTCCCCAGGAAATAAAATTAAAGTTTTTTTTTTGAGAAAGTTAACTGGAAAATTAAAGTTTTGTGAATGAAAACCATTATTTCACTTGAAAAGCTACTCAAACCAGTTTTTCAACTTCAAATTCCCTATTTCAAGCTGAAGTTGAAATAAAGGCCCAAATTATGAAATAGGTAATGATTTGTAAATAATATTTTGAAGTTGAAGCTGAATGCCAAACAGGGCTCTTTAGTCCCATTTTTTAATTAGTAATTATAATCAGCCAGCTTTTTTCAAGAAATTTATCCAAATAATAATAATGTTTATACTTGTGGCCTGTGGGACGATTTGAAATTTTGTTTACTGTTTGGAAAATAAACTTACCCTCAAATAAAATGAATCACCAAAGAGAATAGATACGAAAGGATCAGTTAGGTTAACTGTGTTGTGTTGACCAAAGAAGGTATTTTAAAAAGTTCCTTCTCCTTGAGAGCAGTCTTCTGAGAGAATTGTCATAATTCAAACAGAAGTATTTCAGACCATCCTCTAGATAAAAGTCCTGATGTTTGACTTTGGCTAAAGTTAACAGCTTTACAATAATCCTATTTCCAGTTTCCAGATTGTCAAAGAGAACCCTTTCTAGACATTCTAGGAATCGTACTAAATTTTGGGAGAAATGCTTGACAACCGAATCCTTAAAAACCCTCCGCAAACAATGAATTTGGAATCACTACTTCATAATTCTTCTATACTTTCACATTTAGAATTAACGAATTCACATTGAAATATCCAAGCATGAAATGCAAAGTTAGCATACAAGTGAGTAATCCAGCTATCATAACATAAGGAATAGATTTATTTATTTTTTACAAAAAGGAAGCTATCACAAGGAAAAGCCACCTTTATAGAATTCATACCTGTAGCTACTGCTTACAACACCTACTAATCACAATTTAACTACTATTATAAGGATCTTTCCACTGCATCTATAAGAGTAAAAGTAAAACTCAAGGAAACAAACAATAAACTGGTCTTTTTTCCTAAGATGTTCTTTATTGTGGACTCTGAAACTAAGTCTGAGCTCCATACCTGAATGGATGTAAGTATAGCTGCAACATCATATATTGGACTCCACTGGTTTTGCAGGATATCCAAACATATACTTCCATCTGCATAAACTAAAAAAGTGGAAAAACAAATTCCAGATTAGAATTCATTTTTTTGTTCTCTAATGAATGGAAAACCACAACTACACCTCCAACTTACTATTTGGATGAAACATGCGAGAAACAAATCGCACTGTTGGTGGCTTGTTGGGATAATCCTCATTGAATTGAAGCGTCAATTTAAACGTACCTGATGTTTTCAAAGGGTATTGTGACAGAACAAAGTAGCAAATACATATCAGGAAAGAAGATATCAACTCATAATTCACTCAGGGACAGGTGCAGAATGTATGTTTACTCTTCTTCTATGGAGCAAATAGCAAGTGTGCCAAAAGCAATAGCACAAAATCAAATTGCTTCAAATGCATAACACATTCCTTGGTCGGTCCATAAAAAAGTGTAACCACACGAGAATTCCACTAGAGGACATTTTTGGTTCAACCAATAGCAAAACAAGATCCTTTTGTTACAAGATTAGGCATGACATGATAGACATTTCTGAAAGCTAATCAGATAAAGCAGCCCAGTTGTGCCACACAGCTAAACCACCAAAAGTTCATAGAGTTTGACAAAATGCAAAGAACCTATTGCAGAAGAGTATAGAAGATCACTGTGCACTTAATTCACTGACTAACTTGCTTTTGGCATTAAGCAATAGAATGATGACAGATAATTAGGTGGAGAGTCATAATGGTATGAACAGGAAAACTTGGATTGCGAGATCAAAGAAACAAATGATTGCCATCACAGCACAAGAATATGATCATAAATACCATGTGCCAGAGGTACATCCCCTGTTGAATGATTAAAAAACTTACAACTGCACTTGTTTTTCTCATCCTCTTTTCCTTTAAATTCCTCTTTTTATTATCGCGTGTGGAGTGGACAGAGGGGGCATGAGATATAAATAGCAAATCAAATGACAAGAAAAAAAATAGGCTTAGAAAATTGAAACATCATACTCTGCATAGACAACCACACATAAAACTAGACCAGACAATTAGCAAGCTGACATCATATGTCAAACTACTGTGCTTTGGCATTCTTTAAAGCCAATGTCTAAATGCAAGGAAAACTCACCTCCATCCCAAGAAGTATCATCAGGACTGCATTCCGCACCAAGAAAAAACAATTTAAAAAAAAAGAGAAATTAGTTTAGTTATATCTAGTAAAAAACATGCCAAATAGATGTACCAACAGACAAGTACTATAACTAAATTCAAAGCACATATTTCATGAACTTCAATTACAAAACTCACCCAAATATAACGGCGTTCCAAAGCATAATGTTATTGTCTTGAGGAGCACCACTAATACCCGCAGGAGGGTCCTGTTGTAACCTCTTGAAATCCCTCATCAGTCTCTTCCTTGAAGGGGTTGACATTTTAACTGCCTGCACATTATCATGACAAAATCAACACAACCAAACAGTTAATAGGAAGCATCACTTTCTTTGTTTGTAGATAACAAAGAGGAGCATCACTGAAAGTAAAACATCAAGCAAAATAACGATATTAATGAGTATTCCCTGCCTATTTAATCAAATCGATCCTATATTAGTCAGCTCAAAATCCAGCATACTACACTATGAAAACTGAAACGGACTAATTATGACGATATTCACTAAGAAAGTAACAGGTAAAAATCCTTCCAAAGAGTAACAAACACTAATTCATCCATATTTTGCGAAGCAGCTTGTCATGATGAATACGAACAGAAGAAAAGTGAAATTCAAACGCTTTTTTTTCTCGAATTCGTAAGATCCACTGATAATTCCACAAACACATACACAAAAAAAAAAAAAAAAAAAAACGATGTTCCATCAAGAAGAAATTCAATTCAGAAACTTACCTAACAGCGAAAGTCAAAGAGAAGGCGTGAGCTAGGGTTCTGCTTCAGCTATGGAGTTCGACGTTTGCTGCCTCTGGAGCAGGTGAATCGAAGAGAGCAGAGAAGAATAATTAGGAAGTAGAATTGGGAATCACAATTCAGCACTTCTTTGTATTTGCTTTACAGCACCCAGCCCCTACATACCCCACCCCCTACCCCGATCCCCAAACGCAACTTGCATTTTAGGCGTTAATCTTTATCCCTTTATTATTATTGGTCATGGAAAATTCCAGAAGGGCATCTTCTTTCACGTCATTAACAATAGACAATACTACTGCCAAATAGAAACATCACTAGAAAAACAATTACTGTTTTAGAATTGCTTATATCCAATTAGTGAAAAACAATTCTCGTTCTTGTATGTTTGTTTGAGTCTTATTGGAAGCAAGTTAATAACTATTACATTGGAGATGGGTGAACTGAAGCGACATATTTAAGGGATACTCCCTCCGTCCCTTTTTAGTTGTCCACTTTAGAAATGACACACAGATTAAGGCAACAATGATTAGCACAGTGAAGTTACAATTTTACCCTTATGACAACTTTTCACTTCAAAATTACAACCACTTATTTGAATTCAAGTTAAATAAATTGGAGGGAAACAACATACACTTTTACAATTTTTAAGAAGTGTAAATAAGGGTATAATAGGAAAAAATTTGTTGTCCTTTCTTGATTTGTCAAAATGGACAACTAAATAGGGACAACCAAAAAAGGAAATATGGACAAGTAAATAGGGACGGAGGGAGTATTTGGTAAAATGGTAGAAGTTAATAGCTACCAAACACGCATTATTATTTCTTTTACCATGAGATGTTTTTAATTGTCATGTTATGTTTTTTGGAAGTTAATTTGATTAATATTTAAAGTTAAATTAGATTACATTAATTTAATATTTTAAATAAAAAATTTAGTCAAAAACTATACGAAAAGTACTATAAATTGCAATTTTTTGCATATCAGTATTATGAAAAAATAAATCATAAAATATTATTCAAAATTCTTATAATTTAACTTTAAAAAAAGAATTATGATAATTAAAAATTAACGGATGGAATTGATTCTCTGAGCTTCGAACTAACATTTAGCACAGGTAAAATAATTTGGGTTACAAATAATTGACTTTGCTATTATATCACATTATTTTTATTAATTTAAGTTAAATATTAAAAAATAATTTAGAGAATAAGTAACTAAAATT